>CM056170.1:11217244-11304870 GCA_029691765.1 Entomobrya proxima | reverse complement strand
ACATAAGTACACAACATATGCAATGATTTTACTCAAATAATGTATCGATGCAGTCTTTTGTTCTAATAATCTGGTTTTATATGAATTCAATCAAGGTTAAATCTTAAAAGCAGCACTTTCACGAATATCAGTATAGTAGACTTAAAGCGTTTCTCGGCAAGAACTAACGACAATAATATGAACTTTGATAGTCCAATATATAGAGAACGATTGGAACGCAAAGTAAATTAGATCTAAATTTGAATTAAGTAAGCTTGTTATTTGAATGCTTCTGCAGATTTATCACAATACAGCTAAGTTAAGCGTATTCATGAACGCAATCACTAGTAAAATACTTCAAATCTATTCTAATATTTTAAATTATTCTGCACAGCCCATAGTGGAAAAAATATTTATGCAACATTTTCTCCCATTTAGTAACAGTAACACTAAAAAAATGTTACAACTTTATACTGTGTTGTGAAATGGTAATTTTTACAAGTGATGTTTTTAAAATCATTTCAATGGAATTTTATTCAACCACCTAAAACGTATTTCAAAGATCTATTTCAAATTCATAATTAAAAAAGTATTTATTACGAAAGTTTTTCTCCGTTGCTTTTTATTGCGTTACCGGAATCGAGTTGACAATAAGCTGCAGACGAATTTCCAAGAAGAACGAGTGTCAAGCAATGAATAATTTCAATTTGTAACCGTTTGGAACAAAAGGAGGAAAACCAGACTTTTAGTGACAAAAGAAGTGCTCGATCTACGTTTCCTTTATTTCGTGAGTTTACAGATTAGCAAAAATGTGTATAGGTTAGATTGCTTAGCTTCATTGATAAATGTTGCATCACTTTATTAGAGTAGGTCTTCATTAAGTGATAAACATAATGTGGTCAATGTGCAATCGTCATGCATATTCATGATTACCATAACGCATCAGTTGAATTTCCAACTTTACAAAATCTAGCAAACCTGCAAACTTCAAATTCCATTCAAATATTCAAAATAATATAGTAAAATTGTCGTCTTTATAGTATTTTGCTGTTAGTTAGCATATAGTGAGAAGATGCTTATTAATGCATATGGTCCATGGTTTATTGGCAAAAGATGTACTTATAACTTACGACAGTGGCACCACTGCCGATTTTATTGATATTTACCATCACCAATTTGAACTATTCGTTAATGCTAGTTGCATTATCACTTTTATAGTGCACATACAAATGTTCTTAAGGAGTATTATGTCATCACAGAGCAACATTCTCTAAAATGTACGATTATGTAAATATATAATGAATATGCAGCCAGAACAAAACTAAAGCCTAGTATTGTTCTATATTTTATTTTAATGCGTAATACTGAAATGCTTCTAGCCCATATAAACAGTTCCAACATCTTTTAATGAAGGTGAAAAGTGTTCCAATGACTTGTGGCACTGTCATTGAACTGAATCAAATGAAAGTAAATGGTGCACATACCTGTGGAATAGCTTACCAATAACCCGTCATATCTCTTTAGTGCAGTACCTACGTTAACACACCTTATTAATATCACTCCATATCTTTATGCAAGAGCATTGAGCACGACGGCCTGGTAGGTGTAACTTGATTTGTCACCGTCAAGGAAAATTATCAAGAACGAATCAATCATCTAATAGAATTATTATACAATGTGTTTTTTTCTTCTTTTTTATATAACAGTGTAATAAATAGTACCTCTGATACTTAATATCAATACCAACTGAAAAAAAACTGATATCATTTTTAGCTCAAAAGAACGGCATATATAGCAACTAATTTAGTACTGAAACATATCAGTTTCTTTTTTTAAATGAGTTTTCCGATTGGCTGAAGTAGTCACATAGTTAAATGTTGTGGAAAACTACGCATCAAAGCAGCAGCTTGCATATTTACAGATATAAAATCGTATGGGAATTGTATTCAGCACGAGATGTGCTGAACCATATACCATATTGCATAAATTTCAAACATTCAAACGTAAAAAGTATAATAAGGCCAAAGAAAATACCTACATATGTAAATCGTATGGAAGACTTGACTGGAAAATTTATACCAGAAACTAAAACAAATGGTCAGACAGGTAAATGGAAACAATAATTTTCAACACTATTGGACTAATCAGATTCCCATTTGTATTTTCAATCCTTTAACATTTCCTGTAAGTAGCATTCCTATTCACTTGGTAAATAAGAATAAGACCATAGATATAATATTACAAGTATTATTTACTCTAAATTAAACACAACTCAGGTTCGTTTTCTATGCTGGTTCTCCCAGTTCAGTAAACCAATTTTAATTTAATGATGAACAAGATTAAATAACTGTAAGGACAATCTTTGTAATTTGTTATATTGCTAAAATTAGACTTATTAGATGAGTTTGAGACATGTAGATACGAATACATTCATATTGTTAGTAGGTGTAAGTACTTTGTTATTCTGGTCATTTTTGCTGGTACAAAAAAGTCTTAAAATAAATAATAAAGTCATAAAACTACGGAATTTGTAAATGAATTAAAGTATACTTACGGATACAAAATTTTTGAACATGCTAAGCCTAAATTTCTTTTGTGCAAACATTTTACCCTCATCAGACAGTTTATAATATTTCAAACATAGATCTCGATGGGTTTACTGATATGAGCTGGCAGTTAGCTAATAAAGTCCAAAGTTCCCCTATTTGTCGTACATAAAGTACAACTATCCTACTATGACATTTTTGCGACAAAACGGTGGTTATGGTTATAAAAACTTCATATTGTACATATTCTTAATTGGCATGCATTTAATTAATGCTAATAAATGAGGCTTTAAATTTTGGTATAAAGAAACATAAAAACCCAAGGTTTAAACCAGGCTATCAAGTATGTGTTAATATACATATTACAATATACTACGGAATAGAAACTACCCGATCATGAATCAGAGTGTAAGTGTTTGATTAGCGTAAAAAATCTTAATTAGAAATGTTATATATATTATATATATATATATCAATAATCTCATTATCAAAGTATAAAGATTACTAAATCCTACAAATTTTGTATACTATACAAATCTACAAAACTATCATATTGATCTCTACGAATAAAGTACTTAATATTGTCCATACTATTCTCCATATGTAAATAGAATGTAGGATTTCAAGTTAATTATTAATTATTATGTTTCATGAACTGTTATTGTACAAGTGTGTATTTCATAGTATAAAGAACAGTTTCCTTGTGTGTACCATTGTAATATTATTATTTTGAAACTCAAAATTTGGAATAAATGTATTTGGACGTTCTACAAATTTTCAATTTGGAAATTTCTTATATAATTTATTTCTACCAAATTTAAAAGCAGAAACATCAGGTCTTACAATAGACGAATCGTTCATTTTCGAGTATACAGTACATACAAAGTTAAAATTTCTGTATTGATTTAGATAATATCGTTATAATGACATAATGGGATTCCCAATTATTATCAGGCACGGCAATCTACTTAAGTAGCTTCTCTTTCTACCACAGTTGCTCCTGCCGGGTGATGGTGCAGAAATAGCATAATGAGAGAGATCCAATTAATGATGATGGATAATGAGGACCATATTACTTTGCGATGTATGATCGATATAGATAATACGGTAACCTATGCAAATAGTAATAGTACACATAGATCAGCCGACTGTTTTTAGTACACCGTGTACTAGTGTCAGTTTGAAAAATCGTTTAATAGTCTGACATGCTGGTTAACACTAGAAGAGAAGAGTCACGTTAAGCCACTACCAGTTAATACCCACTTTTGTACAAAGTTTGTTTGTGTTTTGCATTACGCGATTATCTGACTGATTCTAAGTAGAAAATTTGTTCATGACAGTAAGCCTTGTGTATTGTCAAATGTCATACCAGTCATATTAAATAATTATATCTCAGAATAGTCAGGATTCATACATCTAATTATCTACAAAATATGAGCTTAATCAAAGGACGCATCCTAAAACTAGTTTCCAGAGTATGATACAGAATGAGCAAGAAAAAAGATAGCTGCAACAAGTCGTAAAAATAGCATGAAACAAAGTTTAATACAAAAAACTTGTAGCTAGCTTTTTGCCGAATGAGAATAAAACAAAACTTTCCGTGAGACGCAATCTGCAGACACAGTACGCTGTAAGTTCAAAGGAAAAGGCAGACTCTTTCAGAATAACTGCGTATGTTGTATTTAGGCGAAGGATAAACAGACAATTATTGCGTTTGTGGTTTTCACCATTTCCCGATAACAAAACCGGCAATAATGGTACAGTTATGAGGCAATATTGCTTTAAAGTATGTAAGCCAACTGTGCTTGTACTATAATGAGACCCGTCAAAATGCTCGTTGGATTAGTTGAATGATTCCTTTTGTAAGTGCATGTTATTATAAAACGCACATTAGGGTTGAAGTGGATATGTCAGGCATTATTACCAGTTCATTTAAACCCTTGGCATTACATGAAAACTAGAGGGAATAGAGATGATAGAGAAGCCAAAAACTAAAACGGAATACAGAAGTAAAGTATATCTAGAACTTTGATTTAAAGCCCTATTTGTAATATGAGAAATTAGCTAACAAGCCTGAAGAGAATATTAGAGTCAGACCAACGAATACTATCTTTGCAGAATTGTAACTGATGTGAGGTAGTGTAGTTAATTGATAATAAGTCAAAGTTCAGGCAGGCAAATCAAGTTTTACATGTTAAAAATTAGTATAAACGGTGTATGTTTTAAAAATCATCTATAAAATTAGACGCGGCTTAAATGCATCTAGTAATAATTTAAAAGTTTGCATTAGCTAAAAAAGAAGTGAGATCGGGATTCGAATTTAAAAAGGAAACATGAAGGGCGAGTACAACAACAACTCAAAATCGAAGGAGAAGACAAGTCTGGCCGAAAATGGAAGAGACGTTACGAATTATGGCGGTAAGTTAAGCTTAAGAAATATTTCAACGAGGTGGACTTGGAAACATTAAATATTAACAAAATAAAAATATTATAGTCGTCGTATTTAGGCCAATAAACTTTAAATTTGGCTTATCGAAACCAAGACTTGTGGTGTCATAATTCAGAATTAAGTACGTAGAACATGGATTAACGTGTAGCCTTTATTTCTGATTTTTAAAGTTGAACCATTTTTAAATCATGGAAACAGCTCCATTGCTTTCCATTCCATCGCTTTTTAAGCCAAGCAAAGATGAAGAAAGTAGTATTCTTAGTATCTCTACATTCGAAGATTCCATTACCATTTCAAGCTCAGAACTTGAACAAAGTACTAATAAACTTTCAATAATAGAAATTACCTCGTATGATATTCTGCAACGAAAATAAAATATAATTGGTCCATACGCCCGTTAAGCCGGTTCTTTTCCAAATTCAATTTTCAGGTGTGAAAGATGGAGCTGGAGACCAAGAAGCTGATTTGGAGCTGAATGGAAAGGTACGCTTATAAGCTGAAAACAAGCTTTAAATGTTATTTTTAAAAATAATTCTTTCATTATATGGCCACATATTAGTGACAAGATGATGTTATAGTAAGTTGGGAAATACAACAGTTAAATTCATATGCTTGAGTGGAAAACGAACTAACGTAACTAATGAACCATTACTGAATCAAACAAATCAGCAAAATATTTTCAAAAACCAGAAATTATTATTAACATGGAATCTAAACAGGCTTTTTTTTGGCGTTGATGGATTTGGTGTGTTTTGGTATTGTTGTAAGTAGGCCATGGACAAATGCCGCTAAATTCCCAAAATATACAGAAAAACATTATTCAGATATAGCATACCTTTTTTAGTATTGGTATAATATAAAAAATGCTTCATCCATTCAAGTAATTCATTGAACGAGATTTGTACTGAGATTATAAAGGATGATTATTAACATAAAATCGCAGAATGGTTCATTATTTGTTTTATAGTGTTCAGTCGACTAATACTCAAGCGGAATCAATGCGCCTTCGGGAATTTTACGCTGCATTTACACAAGCAGTTAGCAATTTATTTATCTGTCTAAAATTTACTGAATTTACTAGAAACAAATGACATTAGTCCATCGGAATGTCACTCATTATCCACAGGCATGTATTATTAGTATGTGTTCCCAACGTCAGTGGAATTTTCGGAATTTCGATTCGCTTGATGGCTCTTACGAGAGTGTGGTTTTACCACGTATCTCTTTACTTGAAATCATCCCCATTATGACTGTGTACACCACCTTTATTTCCAAAAGTAATTACTTTAGCTTTATTTACTTTATTTTATCATATAGTCCTTAGTCATAATACTATGTACGGTAACGCACTTCAAATGGATAGGGCACGATTCAATTTGCATCAACTCCGAAGCAACTCATTAGCATCACTCAGTCCTTCCGTCAAACACTGATGGTTCCTAGTAGAATTCAATTTTAAATAGTAATATTGGTGGAAGTACATTATATGCATAGGTATTCTACATTATGACTCAGCTTTTATGCTCAACACACAAGTTATTGTTGAAGATCAAGCTGGGCTTATAGGTACCACTTACTAATGCTCGCATTTTATTTCCATGAAATTTACCTTCGCTTACTGCTAACTGTGAAATGGTACAAAAGACCTCACAAACACTGTTAACTACGTAAACGTCGTAACACACTCAAGATAAATATGGTATCTTATATCATTTGTCTAACAAAGTGTCACTGCTTTTTTACATTATGCAATAAAAAATGTTTCTTTGGCTCAAACGACATATTATAGAGCCAACAATTACGTAGCCCTGAGCGATTTTTTTAGACTTTAGTAGTAGTGATAGAGCTGTTTGGCTGCTGGACGTAATAACCTTTTTTGTTCATGTTTCTGATGATGACGCGACGTTAATATTGCACAATGTATGCGTGTGTAAATGCAAACGTAATCAGTTTTTACAAATTCTAGTTTCTATTAAATTCTTCATGTATTTTTAGAAATATAATACCATTTCAGTTTTATGTACGGGTTTTTACTGTGCATCTTGGCTGGACTAGTTTTGCTTGCTTGTCTAATTACCTATTTTAACTTGGACAGAGCATAGATTATGGAATTCACCTCTAATTATTTTAAGAGTGTTACATGATCAATTTGTTCTAAAACTTACTACGTCATTCTCGCGCTTTTCCATGTATTAAGTTGGAAAATTTTGTTTGCCTAAGCTATTGTGGTATTTAGCATATTGCTCAAATTAGCAGGAACGGAGCAACTATTTTTCATCTCTCGTCAACTGACGGACATTATATATTTCTAGGAATATTTTAAAAAGTTTAAATGGCTCACATTTTATGCCTAGCTAGAATATTTAATAATACAAAGATCTATTAGTGTACATATCAATGAGCTCACATAGCAGAACTATGGGCATTTCCATAATCAGTTGTATTTGATTATATACATAATACATTGTACAAGTAGGTAACTGACTGAAGCTGTCTGTCATTTAAAACAACAATACTCATCCAACAAGTAAAAGTTCACAAATCTCACTTGTCGGTCGTAGCACTATGAAAACAAAGAATAATAAAACTTTGCAAAAGTAGAAACATTGGTTTGTTGGACCTACTTACAAAAATGCAGCCATACTCAGTCTGCAATAATTCAATAAGAGACAACGAGGTTTTGTATAAACTCTGGCAGGTGGGCATATTGCGTTTATGTTAAAGTGGTTGTGTTCTAACTTTCAAGTTAATGTTGGTTGAGCAGAGTATTTGTTATTGTGTATTTAGTTTCAATACATCAGAACCTAATTGCTTGTATATGCATACAATGAAATGACAAGCTACACACTAAGCATAATACGATGATGATGAGCCAGCAAAACGCCAAAATGCAGAATGGCCAACTAGAGACTAGAACTAGCGTTAAATGTACGTAGTCCCCTGACAAGAGTTATTGTTGACTGACCCCCATTTACAAAAGCGCTTTACTCCAATATGGATTATCCATCTCTTCATATACAAAGATGCATTGACTTGATCGACTACAATAATGGTTTTTGCTTGAAGCCAAAATACATACGCAGCATAATGAATCTAGAAACTAAATCTGTGGAGTGGACCACTACGCTGCCAGAGACAGAAGCAACACATTATTGTTCTCTTTTCTAGTTTTGCTTACCTATTGTTAATAACAACATTGTCCTCACTACTACTAATCGTGATTCAATATATGATGTGTGTATAGGATCGCGGATCCTCTTTAGAATAACATACCTAAACAATTGCTCAAGTTTTATCTATGGCTATTGGCTATCCCTAGGCATTTTTTCGTTTGTCTTTACGGGATATGCAAGCATAATTTTTGGATACTGAAATCTGGTATAATATTACATATTATATTGCCTGGCTACTTGAAGGTGATTTTTATGTCTCTGCGTCCTATACCTAGAGAGTATTTAACACGCACCTGAAGAGACCTTCGTCAAGTTCTCACACTTGAACCTTAGATCAGTACCACCAACACCGGATCAACATTCACAATAAGATTTTGCGTCTGGTATGAATGCGCATGCATATCTGTGCATCTCTGCATGTTGCTAATTTGAATGGTACGTATTTTACGAAAAGTACCTTGTTCTTGGACTTTAGTGAGGTGTGTTCTTCAATCCCTCAGTCAGTGTTGGGCATTCATAAAGGAAGTTTGTGCAAGTTTACAAGAGCAAGGATATTTGTTACTGTATGGAATTTTTCAGTGTGATACTTTTTTATTAGCTTTACTACAATACAAAATTTTTTATTGCTGAATACAAAACTGTCGACAGGTTCAATGCTGATCCAAATCAGTAAAGTATCATTCGTATTTAGGTATTAGACTCATTAAAATATGAGTTTAATGTCGTGCTGACAAGTACAAAACAGGGAATATGCCAATAAAAATAATTTTATACATATATTGTTTTCGGCTATGATATAATAGACCACCGGCAATATAACTGGGTTAATAATAGTTTGATCAATTACATGAAATCACTATTGAAAATGTTATTATTATTTTCGTTTATCTTTCATAAACCAATTTATCCTTTCAGAAGAATCATTTATGTGTTGGCACGTACAAAGGCCAATGTTTCAATGTTTTAGTTTATGTAGAACCCTCTATAGGTTGTATAGTCTGTCCCAATAATTTTCTGTCACATTTTAACCACGTTGTGCAATGCATTATAGAGTTCCGTTTTGTAAAGTATTATAATGCAGCTTAGTATACCTAACATTTGTTTTCTTCCTCCAGTAGACAACGATAATATAAAAGATCACTCAAAATATATTTGATGTGCCTGATGGCGGTGATAGTTGTTTGCCTTCTTCCAAGTAAAGATTGAAGATTTCACATTACCAACTAGGTATACCAAAAACTTAGTACGTGCATAATTGTGATTGTGGTAAAATAGTTATTGATGCAACAAATAGAAACTAAAAGTATCATAAAAGTTTTGTCTCGTTTTGGTTTGCACCTTACTCAAACTTGTTCATTCAATGTTGAGAGGGGTGCAGTACACTTTGTTGCCTTTTTCTGTGTTGGCGTTGGTTATGTGAGCAACAACTTTCTTAAGAGCTTTATGGAGTGATATGAGTCCATTAATTTGCTCATGTTTCCTTTATCAGTTTTGATCTATTTAATTTTCCCAATTTCCTTGCGTAGCTAATCTTAACCTTAACTATAGAGAAGGAAGTAAATTTATACGTAACGTGTCATTTACAAAATGTAAAAAGAATTTGGCAAATCCTCTTGTACCTTATCAAGCTGCATGCATTGTCATTATTATTGTTGTTTTGTAAACTTCAATTCACTTTATTGTTGTCAGTGTCAGGATCCACTATCAAGGTGACAAAAGGAAAGGTCACAATAATTGCAATCATGACCTGGGTTGAGAACGTTTTGTGAACATTACAAATGGTGAACCTATTGATAACTCTGAGCGTTGATTGCGATGTCCGAAGACTTTAATAGTGCCATGTTCAGTATTTGATTTTCACTGAGGCAGACATGAAGAATTTGATTTGGTGTGTGTAGTGATTAAAATTACCGCATAACGTGATATTTCATTTGTTTTGAATGGTTGCCTAATTTGGTCTGTTAAAAAGTGATTCAAAATGGTGGTCGATACGGGGAAGGTAATTCTAAAACGACTTGTCTTTGTACATATTTTGTGTGGGATTTGTGAAGGAAACAAAAACAATGAGCATGAGAAAGTGCTTGTTCGTAATAAGAAAATTATTATTGTAAAATGCTGTTATTTTTTTCCAGATTCCCTACCCAAAAAGTGTCTTCTTTATCATCACAAATGTAAGATATTTCAACATTTATATACAAATCTTATATTAAAAATTTAAAAGCTTGGTAAGAATTAAACAATTAATATGTTTTCATTTTATTTCCCTTGTGTCACAGGAATTTTGTGAAAGATTCTCCTACTATGGCATGAAAGGTCAGTATACTTCATTACATATAGTTTGCTTTGAATTAATTCAGTGACTTTTTCTGCATAAATCATAAGTAATTGTTATTCAATGCACATTATATACTTGAAGCAAAAACATCTACCTGAAGGTAGTAAGAGAGGTAGGCATCATACAAAAAGATGAGAAAAGACGTATCCGGCAGGTTCAGGCTAGCTGGTTACATCTACGATATTTTATCGTTGTGTTGCATTGATGTATTTGTAAACGCTGTGAAAATCAGAAATAATATGATGCTAGCGATGTAGATAGTGATTGTACACATCAAGAAATATCAAACTTATTTGTCGCGATGTTCTAAGTTCTTGCTTTATAGAAGCATAACTTTTACAGTTGAAGTTTCCTGTGAATATGTAATGATCACGAGGAAAACAATGTGTCTGCCAAACGTTGAATCATAAGTTGGTTTGCTCTGTTTTCCTTTTTTGTACAGCCATACTGATAAATACATTATTATTAATTCACAAGGATGTTTAATGCTTTTCTTCAGTGTTTTACTACGTAGTTGGTAGTTCAAGTGATCATCACTTTTATATCGTCCAACTCATCTCATTTGATCTTTTGTTCATTGAGCTAATTTTTGTTGAGATTTTTAGTTAGATATTTTTATTAAAAGTTCCCGAGATTCAAATACATGCAAAAATTGATAGAAAATAGGAATATAATGAAAATTTGCATTTATTACGTATACATTCAATGGTAATCACACCATATCACAATCAATAGCTACCCTGCAGACACTACCTACTAAGGACTTTGCGTTACATCAATCGATCAATCAATTTTACTCTTCTATACCATTTCATCTCAGCTTTTCACAATGTCGAATTGTGCTGGGGCACCCAATGATGCAGCAGGTGCATTATGACAAGCGTTTGGTGTCTTGGCACTTTGTTGGGATTTTAACAACGGTGATAAGGCGTATCTCAATTTCAATCCACAATATGTATTGAACGATGTGACAAACGAATCATATATAATTATATGCATACCTATATCAGTAAAAGAAGCAAAGATCAAAAGGGTTCGCTTTTCTGATTAATACAAAGTCCAAGCCACAAGACAATTTGATTAGAATACGCAGTACTTGCTAGTCTGTGCAAAAACGATTTGTTTGTCACCTCTTTATTTATTATGTTGCTGTAGGTGGAAAATTGATATTCATGTTGTCCTTCCGTCTCAAACTATGCAATCTAATCTTTATTGGGCATGGTCAATGTTTAATACATATTATATATTTGCCCAGTTTTGTCAAAGCTAATAGTTAAGCGTGCTTGCAATTACAACAAAAATGATAAATATCGTTATCATGTTCAAAAATATATAAACATTTAAGACGGTGCTTTATTAGTTCATATAATAGCATCCTTTAATGTCTTTACCTACCGCTAAGTTTAATTGACTATATAAATGTTTATTATAAACACGTGCGTGCTTCTTGCTAGAGATAATTTGCATTTCTTCCTAAACGTCACTGCAACAATAATCCCTGCATTTTTATACTGAGAACATTAAAAGTTAAAGTAGTATTTTATGATTAAAAATACCATAAATAAAAGGCATAATACCTTATTTATGTTGATATACCAGATACCAACTTGGCTAGAGATACTTACGTTAGTTAACCTAAATCATGCATGCAACCAAATGTCCTTCGGGGAAATTCCCAGCATTTAACCTTTTACGTAAAAACCTAACGATAAGCCGTAATTAAGTATGCGCGCTTATTACATAATGCGTCGCTTATAATAAACCGCTTATCCTCCTTTTCAAAGCTCACCAATTGTCAATATGAGTATGACATTTAAAATTAATAATTGGAAAGTTGTTTGTTTTGTTTTAAACCTTCTTGATAATTGTCATCATTGACAATATCCGGATGGGCAATGTGGCACCTAAAGGTTTGGAAATCATATGTTTATTGACTGAGCTCAAATGACACTTCAAAAAGTTTTGACTTTTGACAGAACAATCGACACTATTTTGTATGCGTAAAAAGTGAAAGTTAATTTTTACGCAAGCATTTTTGAACAACTGACCTATACACAGAATTTCCGTGATGTGCACTGCCAATGATACGTCTTAAATAGTAAAATGAGTAGGTGTGAAAGCAACTTACAATATGCATAGGCATGAAACTACAATAATTTAATGCAAATGTTTGCCTACTTAAATATTAAGCAGTATGAAAGCTCTTATTTTAAAATACTTTTAATTGCACCTGTCACTGTAATACGAAACATCTAATTATAAGTTACACTTTTTTACCAAAGGGATTGGTTTTCTGAATAATCGATTTCATATATACTATCAACTGGTTTAGTTAAATTAAGCTTTATTTTTTATCGTCTAGCGGTGTTGACGATCTATCTGAAGAATGTTCTGGGATATACGGAAGATAAAGCGACAGTCGTTTATCATGTGTTTAGCATGTTGTGCTACTTCACCCCAGTTTTCGGGGCCATGCTTGCCGATTCACTTCTTGGAAAATTTAAGTACGTATATAACATGATTACTGCTCCATAGCATAATTAAATTAATATCTCCTTGAATATAAGACATGACATAAAATGCATCTAAAGTTTGATGTGACTAATCAATTACAGGACAATATTCTATCTCTCTATTGTGTACGCTATCGGAAATGTCGTTTTGTCTTTGGCTGCCACAACTCCACTTCAACTACCTATAGAGTAAGCTTCTGCCCTTTGCTCATGGAAAACTTATTATGTGCCCAACTAAATGCTAGATGCTTTCTTTCTAAATCCAGGGCGTTCAGCATCATTGGTTTACTACTGATTGCTATTGGAACTGGTGGCATAAAACCGTGAGTTTGCATTATTGTATGTTTCATGTTTCATTATGTTCGTTATGTATATCATGCTGTTCTACTGATGTAATTTTCCAGATGTGTATCCGCTTTTGGTGGAGACCAGTTTGTGCTTCCCCAACAGGCCACACAACTTGCATCCTTCTTCTCTATTTTCTATTTTTCCATCAACGCTGGGTCTCTACTTTCCACTTTCATCACCCCCATTTTCCGGAAGGATGTTAGGTGCTTTGGTGGAGACACTTGTTATCCATTGGCGTTTGGGGTAAATAAATCACGTCAATATAAACATAACATGTATGCACCACGAATTTAGCGTTTTTTCATGTTATTGTGGTTTGTTTGGGTCAATAGGTTCCTGCCGTCCTCATGATTGTCTCCTTACGTAAGTAGAATGTAACTGCACAAAATCAAAAGGTTTCTATTTTCTTGAAGTTTTTTCAAAGTGAAAGTAGTATGTATTTTGTCAAAGTATCTGCACCCAAAAAGACTGCACTCTGAACCAATTTTTTAAAATATAATTTTTATTTATAAACACTTTTGTTTTCCAAAATGCATATATCCATTTACCTGTCGATTATTCCAGTCGTTTTTTTGGTTGGATATCGTTGGTATACTATCAGAAAACCAGATGGAAACATTACCATTGATGTCTGCAAATGTATCTCAGTGAGTACCATTACTAATTATTTTTCAGTCTTGCATTGCATGCACTTGACTGTAGCTAAAATTTCACACAAAGTTTTCTTTTTTGTTGTGTCTCTACTCACGTAATAACCTTTTAACATTTAACTAACTAACATAATTTCTGTATAGTATTTATCGTAAAAATGATAATACTCCAAATTCTGTAATTTCGTTTAAAGTCAAAACTCAAAATTCTGAACCCCGTTGCATGTTTAAACTAGTGTTGCAGTTCGTGCACTTTAACACTTGCATTATCATCTAATATGTACACTTGCGCACTCGATTATTTTATCGTATTTTCATACCACTTATGTATTATGCAAAATACAAACGAACGCCTACAATTTCGTTATATTTGTTTAATTTTTATTCTGTTTTTATGAAAATACTTTAATGAGTTAATTTGATTAAGCCATTGCATGATAGATAACCTTTTTTCTTCCAGTTGTATTTATTAGTGGGTACAAACTGTACAGAATGATTCCTCCGAAGGGCAATCTTTTAATTAAAGTTGCATGTTGCATTGGGGTAAGACTAAACAAAACTCCTGTAAAAATTGCCATCCCCTTCTACAAGAATTAAATTTTACAACACGTTTTTACTTCTGGCGTTGTAAATTAGTATTATGATTATCACTCTACTTCTCTGTGCTTAAATACTCAAGCGCAATAAAATCACATGCTTATTAATACTCACAAATATCTATTAATATTTTATCAACATATAATGACTTTTGAATGTTATCTGTCTACTGTGTAATAAAATGTTTATGTTTATTTTTTCGGATTCATTCTAGACTGCCGTGCGTGAGAAAACCAAGTCACACACGAAGAAAGATCATTGGTTGGATTATGCTTCGACAATGTATGATTTTGAATTGATCAACAGCGTGAAACAGCTTTTAAAAGTTCTTTTATTGTACATTCCACTTCCTGTCTTTTGGGCACTGTTTGATCAACAGGTTACCCACAGATTTCATGACAATCAAAATAAAACAGAAACCCTTCAAAAACAAAATACTTAATTTCTTGTATTACTGTACAGGGAAGTCGATGGACCTTTCAAGCAACGCGTATGGATGGAGAACTTTTTGGTTGGACGATTAAACCAGATCAGATGCAGGTTCTCAACCCGTTTCTGATTTTGGCTTTTATTCCAATCTTTGACCAAGGCATTTACCCGGCATTTGATAAAATCGGCTTGCTCAGAAAGCCTTTACAGCGTCTTACAGTAGGAGGTATTTTAGCTGGAGTTGCTTTTGTAATCTCAGGATTCTTGGAAATTTCTCTTGAGGTACATTCACATTCAACAAACACGAATTCATTGTAGCTAAATCTACGCAATTTCAAATAATATACTAAACAGTTGCACGTTTAATTTACAGTCAACATACGCAGTCAAGTTGGCCGGCAATGAAGCACATTTAAATTTCATAAATGATCTTAACTGTTCGATGAATTTACAAATTGGAGAGAATCCCTCTGTAGAAATAGATGCGATGGGACAGTATATCATAAAGCAGATCAAAGCTGGAGAATATCAAGGAAAAGTCCTAGCAAAGGGAGATAACGAAGAATGCAAGAACCTAGGATCCAAACCCTTTACAATTGCACCGAAAGGAAAAGAAGTAAGTGCGCAACCCATATATACAATTTATTTATATAAATTATTATTATTTGTTTATATACTTTATGATAATAATCATTTCTGATTTATAGGCCAGAAGCTATTTCATTTCTAGTGATGGAAGCGGGCTTACTTTTAGAGAAGCTACGAACAAGGACATTTTAGAAAAGAATGGAGAGGGAGCAGCACTGTTAAAGTAAGTAACTGTACTAAATCTGGGAGTGAATTTTGAAAACTTGCATTAACGTGAATTACAACTTTCAGATTCATATTCATTGGTTTCAAAGACGATGGCAAACAATTCGTTAGATTGCTACAGACGTCTAGTAATAAAACGTTATCCATTTATGAAGAGCATGCACCTTCTGAGGAAATGAAACACGAAAGTGGACACCAACCTAAAGCTAGTTATGCTCTCCCGTTACCTGATTTTGACAGTGCAGTTTACAGAGCAGATCCTATGACGTAATAACCAAACGTTATAATCTGATAAGTATTCAACATACACAATTATTCTTTTGAATGCACTAAATTTCTTTTACTATTTTATAGTCAGACAATTCAACTATTCACCCAGCCTAATGAAGCACAAGACAAATCCAGCAGCACGACAAACATTGGGACTATAAAACCAAGACAAGGTGGCAATTATCTGTACATTGTGAAGAAGGATGGTGCGAATCAGTATAGTATCAAGGAACACATCATAACGCAACCAAATTCCATTCACATTCTTTGGCTTGTGCCTCAGTATGTCGTTATAACGGTGGCAGAGGTCATGTTTAGTGTTACTGGTCTGCAGTTTGCATTTTCCCAGGTGACCACCAGAACTAGGCGATTCTTACGGGCAAGTTTGGCATATATTTATAATATAATTGAATTTTAATTTTAATGTTGTAGGCACCTGCAAGCATGAAATCAGTTTTACAAGCAGCGTGGCTTCTTACTGTCGCCTTTGGTAATGTGATTGTGGTCTTCCTGGCAGAATTTAAAATTTTCGACGAGCAGGTATACTTACAGTACTTAAAAATGAATTAATGTGCTTAATGTCAGAATTTTTTCATTATATATAGAGTTTGCCAAATGTTATTTCAAGTAATTTTGTTTGTGTATTTAATAATTTAGTGGAAGGAGTTTTTCCTGTACGCTGGGCTCATGTTTGTCGACATGGTCATTTTTGCAGTCCTTGCCTGGTTTTACGTTCCAATCCAGCATTCTGAAAAACAAGACGAAGTTTCTAGTCCAAATACAGTTGAAATGAGAGAAAATAAACGCAGTGATACTGACTATAATAATCCCTAACAAAAGTAATTTTAGTTACGGACATAAAAATATTGTGCTTTTATTTTATGATCTGTGTATGAAACTGTATAAGAATGAGTGAAATCTGTATTTTTATGTTCCTAGAATGCCATAAATAACATTAGTCTTACTTTATGTATTTTAATATAAAAGTACCTGCGTAAATTTTACTAAAATATTTTTATACGAAAATTTAAACGAAATATACTAAATAAATAAATAATCAATTACGACAAAGCATTTAAAACACACATGACTATAAAACCTCCAGTGCGCATGAGTACTTAAAACGATCCGAAATTGCATAAACCAAAATCAATTTCATAAATTTTTTTATGTGATTTGGTTGTGCATGTATTTTGTTATCTTTCTTGTAGCATAATATAATTCATTTAAAATACAGTAACAGCGGTTTATGGGTGAGACATTAATGTGAGAATATTTGTGACAAAAACCTGCCGCATAATATCTAGTTAGGAAATTTTGAAATACCATCGCATTCCCTTCATCTTCCAGGTATTTTCCAGGTAACAGCAATAACTACCAAAATAAAAATATCCAGAATTTGTAAAACCAATAATTGCATTTTTGCGATTAAAAATTATTAAATGTGAGAAATACAGTTACTAACAAATAGATACAATAAGAATATGTGAATTCAAACATGCATGCAAACTTTCTGAAATGCAATTTTGCTGCAAAGTGTTTAGGACAATTGCAATCACAGCAGAATGCTTCGATAACAAGGTATTCGAAATTTATACTCACAACCAAGGAGAATCAAATCTGAATCACAGGGTGACTGTTTCCAGGGTGCATTCCCCTTGACTCACGACCTATAGAATATGATTTCCAAGACACTTGCAGCTCAATATCAACTTTGAGAGCAAATTATCTCACCTAGTTCAAACCGCATAATTTAAATTAAATGGTAGAATTGCTTCCACAACGTCTTATTCAAATACATTATAACGTTATGTTTTAATTATATTCCTGGAAAATGTGACAGAGATTACAAAAATACGTAAATGATAAAGTTAATACATACAAGACACACTACTAGTCTGCAAAATATAATTTCAGACGCTGCAAAGTATGAAATCATTACCCTTAATGGTTTCCTACTACGGAGTGCTAACATTCACATTCGTTAATATAGTGTCGTTATTCATTTCTTTTTATTTAATACATAGATAAGTATGATAGGTACAACCAAATGGCGTGCTTGAAGTCATCAAGCTCTTCCAAGTTCAACTTCTAATGATATTCTAGGTAATTGAATATTTCTCTGAAAATAATTTGCATCATTGCCACTGCAGTTTTAGAATTGCATGCACACAGGTACATATTATATTATCTGGAAATGGGGAAATCAAATATGGGTACATACCATTTGACTCATCTGTGGCCCATGACCTCCTCACTAACTTTGCGGGTTTATTCAGCTATGCCTATTTGTAAAATCAATATATTCAGCGTTAATGTTAAAGAACTAAAGTGTCACTTGAGGAAACTTTTAATATTCAATCATTGAGATATAGGTACTCAATTTATCTAATAGATAAAAACGAATAGTACAGAATATCCTTCTTAGAATTTTTTTGCTCTGTACTTTTCCATATTGTCAAGTTTTTAAGTAAGTAAAGTGGACAGACCGCTTAAACAGGACGGAATGTTTTAAAATTTCACAGCACTAATCTAGAAATTCAAATGTTGATATATTTGCTCAAGGTTGCTATAGCCGCAACTCAACTTTAGTTGTGCTACTTTCCACAAAAATTAGTACCTTTTTAGCTACACTCCCAAATCATGGTGATCAAAGCGATTCGTCAGCAGTCAGGATCACTCAAATGCCAGTAAATTAGCATAAACTCGCTACAAAATTTGTTACAAAACCATTGTGTGTATTTGCATTGGCTTTAATTATAGTTTCGCACTAGCTAGTTGTGACTAGTGTACGTTTCCCATCATCATCGTTATTAATATAGAGCACCGGTTATACCTGGTGGATGAGCTCAGATTGTTCTCAATTAACAAATGAACACTAAAAATCAACATTGAAACAGTTTAAGTTAAATATACATATTCATTTATGGTCGAGCAACTGACATGACTATAGATTTCGTATTTCGACATATGTTGACTTTCTTTTTCTTTGAGACAAAGAGGAATAACCTTGAAAATGGTTTTGTATATTATAATGTCATCACAGTCAGTCGCAGCCTCATGATGGTTGATGGCCATGCATGCAAAAACTACATAAACAAGTCCAATAACTAAATTAATGCATTACGTGCCTAATTCCATCCCGTGGATCTGGTAATGTAATAAATATGGTTTATAAATAGGAAGCAACATTTGATTTCTAGTTAAAACGTTATTACAAATTCGGCAGATTTCAACATTACTGAGGCATTGAACGCTTATGCCTTGGTAACGTGAAAATTCAGTAGGCAGTAGGTTATCTTTGCGTAGGCCAGTTTTAATGTCACGTTGTATGTGACGCAATAATTATTGTCTCTGTGGAGCTATCAATCAGCCAATTCCATCGGGACAAGATAAGATTTCTGCAACGTGTTTATACGTCGGGGTCGTTAATACATTGTGTTCCTTATTGAACGATTATTGTCAGATTTAATCTTCGGAATTTTTCGGAACGATGCTGGCTATCATAATCATTTAACCGAAAAAGTTCATTCGTGTCATGTTTTGTTATGTGAAAAACACTACGTTGTATTGCCATGTAACGCATACATACCTGTGCCCACAAAATCAGCTAATTAAAGCATATAGACAGTAAAAGCTTACGGATAATCAGCTTCCTTTTCGACCCGTTGTAATCCAGCAAGGCCCTGTGGACATTAATGAGGACAAAGGAATATTTCTTCTGTTTCTTCAAAAGCTGGCTTAAGGTACCAATGGATTGAAATCAAAAGGGTGAAGAGAAATAAATTTTATTCAAATAAAAATATCGTCTGACAAAGCACAATACATTTACAGTGTGACTTGTTGATTTTTATACAAAAAACATATTTATTTATTACTGCCGAATGTTTAGTTTACTCCTACGTGTCTGCAATCAACATATTATAGTGCAGTTAAACTTAGATTAAGCAGGCTTTATCGCCTTTGCCTTCGATAATGGCGGCAACATGAATGTTAAATTAAATGCTACAAAAATTTATCACGTGTTTTAAATGCAAAGCATTGCATCATTCATTTTATTTTATCTTCAACATTTTCCAGACGAGTTTGTAAAAAATCAACAGAATAATATATTAATAGCAATATTACTTTTCATAAATTTTTCTATATTTCTTGAGCCGTAAAATTCTTCCAACGTGTCGACGAGAGTATTTATTACCTTTTCAAACAGATGTACATAAGCATGAAAATTTGTGTACCTACTTGTTTTTAGGTATTAACAGGTAACAAACATCATGTACGATCATGCCAAGATTCTAATACAGTGACATTTATCATGCTTGACATTTTTTATCTTTTTGACACGTGAAGCTTGAGCATTCATGTGATTGTGATTGACTATTAACCATCAATTGTTACTGTTTTACTGACATTGATCTGACTTGGTATGAGCAAACAAACCATCAGTTGTAATCGGCATTTGGTACATACTCTATTTCATGATTCAGAGCATTCAATCTCCCGTATTTATATTGCATCTTCACTCACAAACAATAAAGGATGGTACTATAACTCTCGTTATAAAACCTCTGCGTTGATGAAAGCACTTGAGTGTGTTCTATAAAAACGCAAATAACTTAATAAAAATGGTGCGTTTTCTTATTGTTATTTTAGGACATATATCCCAGCAGCTACTTCATGGAGAACAGATTGACTTTGACATAATAAGTAGTACGGTTATTTAGCTCAAGGTGAAATTTGTGTTACTGGGAACGAGTTTTAAAATCTACAGATTCATTACATATTACACTTCATTGTTGAAAAATGAAGAGTACTGGATCAATAAGTGAAAAGGGAAATATGGAACGACTGGATTTGGTATGTACAATTTAAAAAGACTAAACAAGAATCAACATTTAGAAAAAAATTCTACTCATGCTATTTTTGGGTTCCAAGGAGGAGAATCCGACATCTCGGAAAATTCCATACCCCAAGGGAGTATTTTTCCTTATGGCCACTGAGTTATCTGAACGGTTTTCATATTATGGAATGAGAGCCGTCTTGACAATCTATATGCGAAATGTACTGAGCTTCAGCGAAAACTTGGCCACTTCGTATTACCACATTTTCCTCATGTTATGCTATGGGCTTCCGATAGTTTGGGGCGTCATTTCGGATTCATGGCTTGGAAAATTTAGAACCATTTTGTACGTATCCATTCTGTTTGCCCTTGGAAATATGGTTTTAACACTATCATCGGTGCCACCGTTGCATTTACCTTCAACGTATGTGAACAGTATAACAACAACGGTTCAAAATGCTGATAGCAAAATGATAAAATGAACTCTAGTTATGGAATCATATGAATTTGTATAGGACTTTCTTTTTCGTTGGACTATTTTTAATGGCTATAGGGACAGCAGGAATGAAACCATGTGTGGTATGTTTAATTTGTATTTTTACATAATATACCTCAGTGCTACTAAACAGTTAGGTTTATAAATTTGTAGGCACCTCTTGGAGGAGAACAGTTTGTCATGCCACAGCAGTCAAAACAACTCACACAATTCTTTTCCGCGTTTTTCTTTGCTGTCACAATTGGAAACATGGTTTCAACCGTAATTACTCCTATTTTTAGAAGGGATGTTGCATGCTTCGGGAATGAAAATTGCTATCCGCTAGCATTTGGTGTTCCGTCTGCAATAATGGTTTTGGCAATCGGTATGAATTGGCAGTACTATTTTCTTTATCATAATGGTAAACGGATAAATCAATAATGGTAAGTTTTAATTTGCAGTTATTTTTATCTGTGGACGACCTTTGTATAAAGTAAATAAGCCTAACGGAAATATGTTGGTAAAAGTGACAAAGTGCGTTGCGGTAAGATGCAGCATTATTGAAATTTGAAAAAATTTACCTTAAATAAAATTTCAAATTATTTTTTTAAAACATGATCTTTCTTTCTTTTAAAAAATCTATTAGCATGCGTTGTCCAATCGAGGAAAGAAATCTGCAGAAGTTGACTCACATTGGCTGGACAAGGCTTCCGATTTGTATGACCAAGAAATCATTAAAGACACCAAGGGTTTGTTTCGAGTTCTCCCTTATTTTATTCCAGTGCCCATGTTCTTTGCTCTGTACGAGCAATTGGTAAGCACTGAAAACTCAAAAACGACATCATTAGTAATTGATTAATTTTAAGACATTAGAGAACATAATTCATACTTTAGGGCAGCCGATGGACTTTGCAAGCTACGCGAATGAAGGGATCAATTGGATCCTTTTCGATTAAGCCGGACCAAATGCAGGTGTGTGGAATTCTGCATTGAAATTGAATTGAAGTTTTCAGTAAAAGTTTCACTATTTAAAATTGGGATTGCTGACACTTTAGGTTAGCAATGCAATCCTCATGTTCATATCGCTTCCACTATTCAATTGGGCGGTCTACCCCCTTATAGCCAAACTTGGAATCAACTTCAGAACTCTGACTAAAATGGTCATTGGTGGTCTTCTTGCAGCCATGTCCTTCGGAGTTGCGGGTTTGGTGGAACTGAAAATAGAGGTACGTTTACCAAAAACGCAATGCATGGGAGCAATTTCCGTACAAAAATTTATACATAAACCAAGAAAATAATCTTGTTCAACTACAATTTTAATCTAACTTTAATCTATTTAATTTTAACTATCAACTACAATTTTGCAGCCTGCAATAAAAAGCCGGCCTTCCGGACAAAATACAGTTGTTACTCTGATAAACTCAGTGCCATGTCCAGTGAAAGTGTGGATCAACAACACAGACGCACCATCATATTATGATGTTGAGTCAAATGAATTTCTCGAACTTTCTCCGTTTAAATATGAGAATGGAACTTTTGTCAGAGTTGAACCAGTTGGCGCAAATTGTCTTTATAATAGGACATGGGAAGGAGAAGTGGATTTACTACCACGTCAATATCAATCCATTAGTATATCGCCTCTACATGATCATTCTCTGTCCGTGCGCGCATTCCCATTTTGGGATGATTATGCTAAATCCAAGGATGGAAACGCCAGAATAAGGTAAACTTAATCTCTGAATATTAGAGAAATAATAAATACATTGTTTTCAAATGATATATCTACTACTGATACTTTCAGATTTATTTTTGAATCAAATCAATCAATCAATCAAGAAAATCATGTTCACTCAAACTCCAAAGATCTGGAAAATATTACGATAACTCTCAATCCTGTAGACGAGGGTACAATTCATTCCTTCAATCTTGTGCCTAATGATGGCATTTTTTATACTGAAACAGAAGAAGTGGACGAGGATGTGTAAGTTGAATAAACCTTTTTCTTTCGATGCTGCGAATAACTAACAACAAGTGAGCAAAGTTTTCAATGTGTTTCCCTAACGTAGATACAAAGTTAGCCTGAATTTCTCAAACGGAGTGTCGGATATTAGCACAAAAATAGAGTTGTTAAATGGAGGTAGTTATAATCTCATTGTCGTCAGAAACCCCACGAACAATCAACTTCAATCTCAATTGGTGATAATAGCTCCTCCAAACGATGTTCATATACTCTGGCTCGTTCCTCAGTACGTTTTGATGGCTTGGGGAGAGATCTTATTTATCGTCAGCGGAATGGAGTTTGCATATACTGAGGTTAGTTGATGCTATGTTTAAAAAGATTAAATCGTCTCTACAGTTGACAGCAAGGTTTTGTACTATTTTTCGACTAGGCCCCTCCTAGCATGAAAAGCGTTGTACAAGCAATTTGGCATCTTATGAATGCATGCGGTAAGTTCTTGAGTCTTGACAAATGCCACAACCTAAGTTCTACATTAACTAAAGAGACTTCTTTTTCTGCTTTAGGAAATCTTATAGTGATAATTGCTGTCCAGAACCATGGACAAGGGTCACAGGTAAAATGTTAATATGATTATTTTGTCAATTCGGTTGTTTCAATGTCCTATTTCTTCTGAAAACATAATTTCAATTTTGCAGGCAATTGAGTTTTTTATCTTTGCTGGATGCATGTTTGTTGACTCAATAGTATATGGATTTATGGCAAGACGTTACAAATATGTTTCCCATGATGCAGCCCCGGTTGCAATGCACTAATGACCTGATGCGAAATTAGGAATAAATAGTGTCAATTTTGTTCCTTATGGAGAACATTTTATTTGATGATTGACATTTCCCAGGGTACCTCGATACTGTCGCCGCTATATTACCTATCTTATCAGTATTCTCAATTTTCTAGTGACATTAGTGACATATACCATAGAATTAATGATTAGTATAATGAAGTGCAAATCAGTGAATGAGGCTTAAATATAAAAATGAGATTTAAGACAGTAAAATTGTGAGAATCTTTACTTTTTTAAATAAATCAAAAACATAGTTTTACTTTAATGTTTCCATATAACGGTTATTTCATAAATACATCACGGCTGTACATATATACTTCATAATATGGACATGCTAATAAGAATATCGTATTAAACATTTCAAAAATTACAGCGCGTATTAATGTATTAAAATTTACATTTTTGTTTTGGGTGTCTGGTCAAATTTATCGCATTTTAGTTTGCAAATTCTTGAAAATTATCAATTTTGACAAACCATTTAATATGTAATCAGATTTTGTTTCTCTACAGCCAGATTTCAACTCGGGAAAAATACATTTTTACAGTAGACAGGAAACGTACATCTTCTTCAGTAGAATCTTCTATGAAGTAGTACTCTGTTTCTCTACAGTACTTGAGAATAAGCTACATTCCGCAAAGCACTACGTAAACGAAATTGAACTAAACGCATTACATATATTTACAGAACCTTTATTCTTTGTGTAGTCTTGGAGACATGTGTTTTATCACCTACTAACAAAAATCCTTTAGTTTTTTCCAAATTTTTATGAAACAGGTACAATGAGATCAGGACATGAAAAATATCATGATAGTTTTCTTACACTTAATAGTAATAAGTTCATTGTATATAATATCATCTATTGAGCCAATGATTAAAAAGAAACTTCTTTTTGGAGTTTAATGAGGTTTTCAGCCCCAACTCTGTATTTACGTGAATTTGAATCACTGTTTCAAAAAGTATGAAAATCGGGCATAACTTATAAGTACAATTGCTTGATATTCTTAATTCTTTGGTATATTAAAACAAGGAGATTTAACAATAATTATAACAAAACAATACAACAGTAAAAAGTTATATTTACCATACTAAAATATTTAACATTACTATAAGGGATGTCACATTATTAACTTGGTGACTATAATTTCATTGGAATAATAAGTTTTGTTGGGCAGGAAACCGTCACAGGGAGAATATATTTGCAGATATATTGAATCGACATTGTTTATAATAATTATCTTGGAACATGTAATGCTCACACCAATTTTACCAGGTTAAATTAAGTGCAACCCATAACTATAAATTGACCACATGAATAAAGAGTATCATTCCAGGATTGATATTGATGATATAATACGAATATATGACACAAAATTGAACATATTATATTACAATAGTTGCATCTACGAATTACGTTTTACTACACTAAACATCTACTTGTACACGAACCCTATGCATATATAAAGTGATTATTACATACGAAATAAGATTACTTATATTAAAGTATCTTTATAAATGACTACTACATCTACTAATATATAATATATTGAATAAGTAAAATAAAAGGAGGATATAGAACGCACTGCGCTCTTAAGACCAGCCCCACATTTTGATGTATATGATGCTATCTTCTCTAAAGATATATCATCAACAACATAATCGTAGCAAAAAATATTATCATTCATCATGGCTATATATCGTCATCATATTTGTATTGAAAGTTCGGAATTTCCACAATGTACTTTCTATATTTGAACAGGGAAGTCTTTTGTGGCGAAATGGGAAACTTCAAAAAAATATTATAACTGCGGGAAAACTTAACCGCCAAGTCTGTGTCTAATAGTCTAATTATCGACTGATCAACAGAGATTTTTAAATGTAAATTCAGTGACAGTGAGTTTTGCTAGAGTGTATATTATTTAAAACTTTTAAAAGGTCAGGTCAAGAGTTTTAAGCCTAAGCTCGTTCATGATCAGTGGTTTGTCGGAACACAGAATGATTATAATGTGGATGTAAGATACGTTTGAAATGAAATGACTTTGAGTAGAGTCACTGGGAAAATAATAAAACGCAAGTAAAGCAGATCATGAGTACTTGTTGGATAATATTTATACTATTTTTCCTACATGTATTTGGTCTTATAATTAGTTATAACCTTATAACCTACCGAGATTACCGTACATACAATTAAGATGAAAGGTAAAAATGAGAATTGAACGAATGACGTGACGTGGTGAATCTCACAAAGACTCTAACTCCAACACCAGTAAAGTTCGAAAACTCACTTGATACCTTGCTCTCCCTATACACAATTGCATTGATCAGCATTGCATGCCAACTATATTAAATATTTTGACTTAGGTATTTAAGATTTAGATTTAGTTAAGTATTATTTTACTCGTACACTTTGATTTTACTTTTTAAACATATACATTAATCGAAGTCTTGACGTACCCATTTTGACCATAGTTTTAAATAAAAAAATTGAAAAATAAATCAAAACACGCATAGTAAGTATTTTTCATTAATATATGGCACACTGACTGAATTCACTTAGAAAAATGATACAGTAGCAAGTTATACAGCGTAATATATGGCATCAACTATTTTACAAAGCAATTACAATGTATTTCGTTTCCTATTTCCTGAAACTGTACAGAAGATAGGATCGATGGATCTTTCAATTAACAAGATCGATGAGCATCTAACAGTATAATATGTCAAATATACGCTGTTTTAAGCTTTGAAGTATTATTTCTAGGCAAATGGCAAGAATAATTTATAAGCGATTGAAAAAAATATTTAATTGACTTTCAAAAGAAAGGATTTGATCATTCCGAATAATATGGAATGTCTCTTATTTTATTTAAACATTAATTTAACTTTGTGTTCTGTTGGACTAGAATACACAATTGAGTTGTTAAAACATGAGTTAATCAGTGAGTTATGTGAGCCAGAAAATTTGAAAGTAAAAAATCAAAGCCATTTGGAAGTAATTATAATATGCAATAACTTTCATTTTTCTCACTTTCTATCTACAAAACCAGTTAAGAAATATTGCATTTATATTTTTTAATATCGGTCTGTTTTTGCGACTGTGATAAGCGTATTTCGAACCAGATTACATTTCACCGTTATTTGACGGATATGCTCTTGCCATTTTTCGATCCTGAATTTGGTCTATTTAAAGACGCGATGACATTAATTAATATTAACAAGTTGCAAAATATGGTTGGAAATAGCCACTATTATAATATTGGTCTCCAAGTTTAAAGTTTATGGGGTATTCAGACGTGCACGTATAGTTAACTTGTAGTTTGTTGCTAAAAATTTGAATTTAGCCAAATAGTTGTATAGTTCTATACCAACGATAATGATAATGGTGAGATTACCATTGCCCTAAAGACGCACCAATATAATCATCCAATTCGCTAGATTATTATTAATAATTTAGCTCTATAGAGTCTGAAGTATTCACATATATTATAATATAATTGGACAATATTTATCATGGTAGTATTTCGAAATATGTTGTGCCAATTTCTTGTTTCAAAGTTTCATACCAATTGATCATAAATACTTGGAGATCTTGAGTCATTTTGTTTTAGCTGATATATGTACCGAGTACCTATTATTTAATGCTTGATACCTACAACTCTACAATCAAGAATGCATTTTCATACATTGTTATGCTATTTATACTTATTACAACTATAATATTTTATTGGTGATTATTAGTGTCCTTAAAAACTCTGATGTTGGGAAAAAATTTCAGATTCGTACGTGCCGCTGACTATGAATTGATTTTTAAGTGTTTGGTGTAGGTACCGCATTTGCCGTTTGAGCATTTATAATTTAGTTCAAATAAATTGAAAGTATGAATATTTGGGGTCTTGTGAGGTTTATAATTTTGAAAGCAAACAGTCTATCCTAATTAGATATTATATATCTGAATGAGTGGAACATGAAACATGTTAACAACTCGTATCAATTCTATTAAATTGCTCTGCACTTGAGAAGGCTACATTTTGAAATTTCAAATTAGCACTGACTGCAGGTACCGGTAGAAGAACAACCTGAAGAAAACAGATATGGTTCTTATTATCAACGGTTTTCGTTTTCTAACAATGTAAGAGGTAACTAGTAGCTCATATAAATTTGATGCAAGAAATCCTATGTAAGAAGTTTGCTCTAACTTTATAGTGATCAATGTCTCCACTTCCAAAATTTTACCAAGACTTTTTAATGGCCCGACATTTTGCTTAATTTTACCTTATCTCAATTCAAGTTGTATTCTTTTCGGTGATAACGCATTATTTATTATCGTTGTAAATAATTAATGCATGAATAATTGTTAAGATATTGAGATTTATCTACAGCTTGATATAATTACGTTTTGTACATTTCGTCACCCTACAAATTCGCGTTTTGTTTAATTTCAAGTAGAGATGCAGGTATTGGTAAGCTTTGTAAGCATACATTGTGTATTTTCAGAAACTATGCTTGACCTTTCAAATATGCTCTTGGTAATTTAAGGTGCTCTGTGTTTGCAAACCAAGCTCGAAAATATCGTTTGATGTGATTTACTAGTTCCGAGCGTGAATATTTCTGGAATTTGAGTTTCAAAATTAGTGACGACAACAGACACAAACGCTGTTTGTGTTTATAACGGCGTGCTGTGCGCACGGAAAACAGTTCCCAGAACTGAGTTAATGCTTCAATAATAACTAGTCATATTCAACCAGATATAAATCTTTTACTAATGTAACCAACATTATATTTTAGATGCGCCAGCATCCAATCTTTGGTGCCAAAAAAACTTGAAGAGTGTGACCCGTGAGTATAAAAACAACTGGAATCTCGAGCTATCATAATATGAAAAGCAATCCCAATCCTTTTAAAATGCTTTTATCAGGATTATGCGACTTTTCAGTACTTTATCTTTTGCATTTTTCTCTTCCATGATTCGAATTCACTCTTAAGATCGCCCAGCAATCTAACGCAATATTGGTTTTGTGAGTACCAAAGAGAGCGTAACGGGTTTAACAAGCATATTTTATCTAATATTTTTGTGTTCTCGAGACTCTTGAGAGAAGTAAGTAGTTAATGCGCGATGTGTGCCATGCCATTTCATTAGGAGGACGGTGGTGGTGAGTGAACAGAGAGTGATCCTAGATTTAGTGCAGGAGACATCTGAGTAGGCGACTCTGGGGTAAAGCTGGAAGAAGAGGAAGGTGGCCTGGAATACTCTGATTTGATAATCCTTTCGTCAACAATCGGCTCTGAAGAAGTTGAAGTGGGTGTACTTGTGTTTCCACTCATGAGATCTGATGATGAGGATGAACTGTTACGAGTGTGAGTCCGCAAATGACGCGTAATCATATCCCTTCGGCAAGCGGAATAGGGGCATTGCGGACATTTGTACGGCTTCTCACCTGTGTGAGTTCTTTGATGAGTGCTCAAGTGGTCCGACCTATGTATAAGCAGTATTCAAAAATATGATGTTAAATGTATTTTATATACCATAACGAACAATAAAATAAAAACCTTCTTATCAGATGTGATCAAATCAAATCATTTTCAAATCAATAATGTGAATGCTTTTACTTTTACTGACCTTGAAAATACTTGGCCGCACATTTTGCACGTGTATGGCTTGACACCTGTGTGAAGACGAACCTACAAGAGGAGAAAGTAAAGAGACAAGATTATTGTAGAACATGCTTACGTTTTTCCAGGCAGGCTTCCTTTTTAAACATTCAACAACAATTTTTTTACATGGAACAAAAAGACGGTATAACAATAGTACAACATGTACGCTAAGAAGGTAATTAGGTACTTATAACCATGTTTCATGCTTGTACTTACATGCCGCGTAAGCATATCGCTTCGAGCAAAGGATCGATGACAGACCTCACAAGGATAGCTTTTGTTTGGATCGTGAGGCTTGCTCTTATGGCGAGAAGCCATGTGTTTTGCCAGTCTATCATGGAGACTAAACACTTGGCCACAAACGGGACACACAAACCCCATGTCAGCACCAGACCGATTTTCCTCAACGACAGGAGATACCTCAAGATTGTACCGGAGTGCAACCGAATGTCGAGTTGTCGGTGAAATCACAGCCACGCCTGTAAAATTACCTCTGTATTATTTTGATTGCGCGAATCGTTCATGCATGAAAATGACATTTGTCTGCATTCTGCATTATACAGTTGCCATCTACAATTATACTAATACATACCTGGAGATAGAGGACCACCGCCATGCGCTTGGTGAGGAATGACTAAGGATGAAATAGAGCGAGAAGTTCCAAAACTGTCACAGCTAGGTGTGCTTCCAAATCTTTCTCTGCTTCCTTTCATGGACAAATCAAGTGGAGAGTCCTGAGGTGTTGACTGGTCTGATTCTAAAGATCCAGACTTAATAGCTGGCATGACCAAAGGGTGTGGGATCCATCGCTTAGTTCTTTGAGTAGATCGTGAACCGGATCTTACGCTCAAATCGGTAGGTTCAAGCTTTGGAGAATCTGGTAAGCATGGAAGATCCGAATCCGAATGGCATCTGTTGAATGGGGCGAAGTGAGTCATGATGATTATAATGACAGAGCGTAACATTTCCCAAGAAGAAGCATAATATCAATGTTAAAATGTGATCGCATTTGCTTACCTGCGTCGATATAGCTCCTCTAAAATACCCTGTTGAAACATGTGCTCATGTGGTGAGAGCGGGGATGGAGAAAGTGGCGTATTAGGTGTCAAAGGTGACACTGGCGATGACGGGACGCCAAAGAGACACCTGGCCTGATCAATGTTAGTTGTAGGCGGTAAAACCGCGAGACCTGTATGGACTCTTGGGAAAAGTCTGTTTTGACTATCCATGATTGGTGATGGGGTGAGAGTGGTCGGAAAAGTCGGTGGCGAGTCTTCAATTCTCAGTGGACTGATAGTAATCCTTGGAGAGTCTAGAACAATGTGAGGCGAATCAAATGACCGCGTTGAGATGGATGATGGGGACGGACCAGGACTGAATACTTCCTCGTCTTCCTCCGATATTGCACTGCATAAGTAACGCTCTCGATCAGTGCTGTCAAACCTGAAAACCTGCTCTACCGCCCTACCGTGATAATTTGTAGTGCCTGGCATGGACAATGAAGACTGAATACCCAGAGGTGGCGGACCTCCTAAAATCCCACCCACAACTATTCCTGAAGAGGAGGAGGAAGATGAGGAGCTACAACTAGCTAATGCTGCAGAAGAAGAGGATGATGGGTAACTACCGCCAGAAGAAGGTGAGGTAGGTGTCCCAACTAAATTGGTCCCAAAAGAAGAAGGGCTAGTAGCAAGCACTGTACCACCACAATATTGTGGCGGAAGCAGTGGAACAGGAATGTGTTGAGGTGAAATGTCAAACTTTGCATGAAGAAGGTGTGGATGTTGGTGTTGATATCTATCCGGAGAAGAATGATAGTGATCTGACCTGACGGGCTCCACCAGTGTTGTCGCTGGAGGAGTGATAGGATCTGACTGATCGATGGTCAGTTCCGATGATGATATACTATGCTGCGGAATTAACACCTGGTCATGATGAGATTGTATTGGAACCGGTGCAACAGAGGCTGTTGAGGTATCCGCTGATAATGTGGCATCAGTAGAAGGTGATGAAGATGATGAGGACGACAACGGTTGAGGTTCTGAAAACGATGATGACGTTGCTACTACAGACGATGCTCCTGCGATAGGGTTAATATTCGTTGCTGGTATAGTTGATGTAGGAGAAGTCGGTAACTGCGACTGTGTTAAAGATGAAGAGGAGGTGGAGGATAGCAACCCACGTTTGGCCTTGTGGAACTTGGAGTGGATCAAAGCACTTTCGTCGTCGCCGATATCCATATCACAAAAAATATCTAGCGTTTAGATTCGTTAGTCCTTGTTCCGGACAGAATGCCCGTGAAGTGCTCAGAGATGTTCCAGGAGCCATTATGATAGATCATTAAGTGAACAACTGAAATACACAAGAAGAGAGGCTCTTGTTAGTGAGGATTATGACAAAATGGTGTGATGTAAACTAACCAAGTACGAAATACACATCAGTGATACAATATATTATCGATAACATGCTGATCTGCAATCTGCTTTGACAGACAAGATCTTTTAATTACGAATTCGGAAAGCACTATCAATAATATTCAATAATCACTAAAGGAAGGATCTTATGCCTTATGATCCACTTAATGACAATTGCTACAGGTGAATGTACCTTAATAAAAGAACAAATGCAAGTTTGGATAATGCCACTTAATAAACGTTATTAATGCTATATGAACTGCCACTGTCCTTCTACTATACTTCCTTCCTACTTGCATATTTATTCTCTGAATTACAGTAGTACCCAAAGGCGTGTCACAACTTGCCCCTTTAGTTTTTATTCGATATCTAATGCTGATTTTTATGAACAAGTAAGACGTAAATTTCCTTTCAAGGGATCCTGTCGTAACGGTTGGTGGTTTCTCATAATCATTTTACATCCTACGTAAATGCGTCATCGCACAGACGAAGCGTATGCAGAATTTTTTCGTTTTTTCTTCATATTTTTTCATGCCAACCTATTACCTATTTTCTTTTACATACACTTAAACTGAAATGCGTCATTGTTAAATATTCCTTGACATTTACCATGTATAGAGCTAACTTGACAATTGGACAGGTATAAATTCAATTAGGACGAGTAAAAGGCTTATTATATTACAGTTGAAGTACCACTCATTTAAAACCTTCAATTCACTGCCAACATTCACTGTTGAAAAAGGTAGAAAATAATTGCGAGTATTATATGAAGAACTTTCACCATTTATGTACATCTATTGACGCATGATGATGTAAAAAAATGAGAGGTTTGTATGCATGTTTAACTGGAACTTGTGTATTTACAAACAGTTTTTCTTCTGAGATGAAATGAAAGCATAATATACAATACGTAAGCAAAAATCTCCTTTGCAAGTTTTAAGAGAAAGTCTGGTAAAGAAAGCAGCCTGCTCTATTGACAAACAAAATGTTCTCTAAAAGCCCCATCTTACTCAACCTGTTTGCTTTTCACGGCAGAGAAAGTGGAGAGCTGAGTTTTTAAAAGCGGTTCCATGTAGAGGACACGCACATGCACAACAAGCTTCAAGTTCATCCACCTGAAAAGGATACTACGGTTGACTACATGTATATTCAGTTGAAGGGGAAAGTGAAACAGAGACAGCGTCACACGGGTTGAAATCAAGGTCAAAATATGGAAACATATAACATAGTAGCGAAAACGATAAAGGAAAAGAGAAACAGCAGACGTGATGTAAAATTGGTTTTGAGGGTTTTGCTTGATGCTATATATAAGCAGTTATTACAAGTTTTAATATCCCCTTCTAAACTGTTCGTCAAATCGCTGTGACTTGTAAGAACATATTGATAATCACGGTTGATTATTAGATGCATCAAATGCTTCAAGTGCATTGCCTTTGATTTTTTGGTTTCACTTTGCCCCAAGATTCATTACAACAACAACGAATAGTTTTATATTATCTTTTACATGCACAACCAAACTGCTCACTACAAAGCATAATACCTGCAATCACACACCGACTACAAGGCAAACAAGTTTACATTTACAAAAAGATGTTAGAGCTGAGAAAGATGAGGAATTCAGATTTGATACAAGATAGGTGAAAGTGGGAGCAATGAACATACACGCGGACGTTTGTTTGTGTACTATTACTTGATGGTTGCATTACTAGCATCAGAAAACATAGTATAAAGTATCCGCTTTTCTGAACACACAATTTTGTTTTTCTTTCCTGAAACCTAATAGTCACTTACAGGACTTTGTATCGTTTTCTTGTTTGAGCTTTTGAGTAAGGTAAGCAGCCCTATCATCATTACAAAGTTCCACAGAAAAGTGTCCTGTCCTATTCAAGGATATCCATGCAGTTCTTACTTGAACACCAAGATGATTTTAAGTCTAGGCTGAAAGGCATATAATGATCAACAAGCTTTGCTATAACACCTACCTAACTGGCCTGCCTACTTTAGAAAACGACCCTTTCGTTTGATAAAAATGGTTGTATAGAAAATTTTGAGTTCTTTACGCGAAATGATATAAGTACATCTAACTAAGCTCACATAAGAGACCAAATGTAAGAATCAGCAAATAATAAAATATAAGATTATCATTATAAAATGTTTGCACAAAATACTTTGCATCAACATACTGGGTATACTTGCACTCAAGCGGCATATTGTTAAATCTTTCTTCATTTTCTTTTTTACTTTTCATATAGTGATCTTATAACCTGCTTTCACCATCGACATAATCATAATCATAACATAATCATCGTCTCCAGTCACCGCACTACACACATGAGCATGCACATAAGACTAGTCACTGTCATGGCCATGCGAAAAAGAGAAAACCCTTTCCTTTCAAGCTCTCTTGCTTCCTCCTTTTTTCTCCCTCTTTCGCTTCTCTGATGACGCAAATGGTTACCATAGCTAAATCTGGTTTCTACCTCTGCCTTTCCTTTCCCCTACCCCAGTTTTACTACGTACTACGTCGACTACGGCGTCTCGTTCTACGTCTGCCAGCAGTTCTACAAACTCATGAGACTACACATGTGATGTGGGAGACGCGCGGTGAGTATAAACACATAAAATAAACCCGTATTAAGCCTGTATAACCATACTCTTTATAAAGGTTCTGCAAAAGACTTATTCGACAATGTCAAATTCTGTACCAGATAGTAATAGTGATCATGAGATTGTTTTCAAAACATATTGTATGCATAAAATGTTCCTACTTTTTGTACTTCACTGGATTTATTAACAAAGGACATTTCCAGCGTCATACCTGAGTTTGGATCATCATTTCATATATGCTTTTTGATCTATGATGAAAAGTTGTTTTGTAAAGCACCCTACTCCACTCTACGTCCTTTTCTTTAATATGTTTTGTATGTCCTGTTCTACGGAAAATAATTATTCCTCGTACACAAGTTTTCCGTAAAAACAAATTGCCTAATAGTGATCTTCCCGCTGTTGCTGTTTACTGGTAAAACCATGAGATGTAATAATAAGCGTAATTCAACACCAACTATAGCCCCCTATTCAACAAGATGAGACTATTGTGCATTTTTGAATACACCTAAGTTGTCTGAAGGATCATCATTCTCATCATCACGAGGTACAGGATTCTCAGTACAGGTGCTGACGAGCTTGCTGGTGTTTTCAAGTCGTATTCATTATTACTTTGTGATAAAGTCATGTTGCATGTATAGCTTTCTCTCATTTATTCGATGTACGTCACAAGTTTAATCTGGATTAACTTTCTTTAGAATTAGTTTTGTCTAAGAAACTTTCATTGTGTACTAACTTCTTCAAAACTTGCAACCTTGCAAAAATTAAAACAAAATGTTACTCCCATTTTCTGCTAAGATACGTGTTACTACGCTTATCGACTATTTTAAAAAATTGCTCTGATTTATGTACATACTATACTGAATTTTACTTTTCCTTGTAAATACTGACATGAAAAATGGTTCATCCGCGCACATTAAATTTTTGTATTAAACAGAGTACATGTACAAATGCCAGTTACCCATATTTGCAACCCATGTTTGTAAACAGGACTTGACTGCACAGGTAACTGTTACTTATATTCCGTATAGATTGCACACCTTTGTATTTTGCAAAAATAATACTTTTTGGATGGATGCTGCTCTTGTTCCGACCTATTCCAACAAAACCTGTTGTCTGTGGAAATTCATCATCATCATTATCCTCATAAGCAGAAGAGAAAACCAACACCCATAGCATCACAACTTTTAGGAGGACTCTATACACCATATTTCTGTACGGCTTAAATATTTTTCCATCAGGAGAAAATTGACGCTTTCACTGTTCCAAGTTCAATTTATTAAACCTTTTGTGCATTTCCATGTAATATACTACTTTTGGCTTCCGCACGAATGAACCTATAGACAAAGTGGATGACTGATCTGTAGAATTCCAGGAACCAGCAATTCAAATTATTATGTTCTCTCAATCATAAGATCCACAACAGATTTTTAAGCTGCAGTACAATAATAGGCACGCCATCATTCTAATAAGACAATGTGTATTAACGATAGAGATTTACTAAATACTATTTAGCCATGACCATGAAACGTGAAAGTAAAGAGCGAAAGAAAGAAACGCTTAAACTAAGAGGAAAATATTATATATAATGATTGGTCAGTAATACAATGCATTTATCTTTGTGCACTTGTATTGTTCTGCTCTTACTGATATTCTGGATAAATAATCTCTGTATTATAATGCAGTTTCTCGGAAAGTTTTAGTACGGTGGACTGATCTTATTGTTGTATGGTAATGGGAGTCCCATTACGAGACACGACAAGTACATATCTTTGATATTTAGTGCTATACTTATCGTTCAAAATATAAAACTCGGCTAGTTGTGACGCAGATTATCTTGATTGTGAAACAGTTGCATTGAACTTTTATAATAGAATTCGCGTTCTGACACGATTTGTTTCGAAATGTGATGAATTAGAAAAACGACCTAGTGGCAAAACTGGACTGGGTGTATAGAAATCGATACTATTTTATACTATGTTATAAAAACAATTTATTGTATTCAACCACCTTGTTTTGAACTGCAACAGTTGTTACTTCAATTATGCGAAAAAGTTTGTTAATATTTTTTTCTTTCTTTTGTAATACTGCAATTTGCACCAAAGTTGTCAGTAAAAACCAATAGCATGCATGTATATTCTTAAAATTCACTGTGGATTTCTTTGAGGTAAACTATTAAGAGTGCAAATTCTTTACATTGTATGATTTTATCAAAGTACTTTTTGCATCGTTTCTGTCCTCATTTTACTTACAGACATGTAACAACTTTCAGGTTCTCTACAATAGTCAGATTATCCTAGACAGCCAGATTGTAACTACTAATAAGCATTAATTATATGTTTGAATTTTCTGTAACTTTTATTGAATATGACTGTGGCTAGTCATTGCGCATTTTAGCCTTTTGAAAACGTTAAATAACAAATTTAATGCCAAAAGCATGAAATTATCTACCTGTATTTTGATATTAATATAGCAATGCAAATGTAACTCACGAATATCACGATTCAGGATAACTCAAAGAAAACTTTAGACCAACTAGCATACCTTATCATTGATAAGTTATCAAACATAACCTCTGGACTGTATAAATACACAGGATTACACAGACACATGGAGAAATATTCGGCGGTTTCCTCTTTATTTCCAGACAATAGTTACACGGCGGATATTATATGGAACTCTTCACGTATGTACCTTACCATAGTATGTACTTCATAATGAATAAGTTTCGACTTGGTACCATTGACGCTGCTTTCTCTTTTCACCGTTGCTCCCGTTCCCGCTGAAACTTTCTTTTTCTATCTTTATTCCGCCCTCCTATACTTTTGTCGGTCTCTTGTTCGCTCGATAGCGGGCACACGTCACACACAAACACCCGCTTCAATATAATACATCAAATATATAAATACAAGTATCTAGATATTCGTACTCCAAACAAGTTCGAGGAACTAGAACTTCTTTTAAGAGAAAAAATGTTGCGATCAATATTGAGGAGGTGGAGGAGAGGACCGAGGTCATAGCCTTGAATTTTTTTATGTTGGTATTGCTAAGCATAGTCTACAGACAATATTCTCATTTCCCTACACATTCCATCATTGTAGCCTACTTGTTTGGACAATATGCGGGTGTATATATGTCTAGCTTGTACTTACGTGGCTCTTATCGACCATCATGTGAATGAAAACATAGATGTATGTATGTATGTGTAGGTGTGCCAGAAATAGAATTTCTGAGGCTCATATAATAACCATCATTAATAATTTACTATACAGCTTGGTTTGGTAAGAGGTGTGCCGCGTGAAAGTCTTCCTGTGGTTTTTGCCTTTGCATATTATGACAAGTATACACAAACGCCTTAAAACTATGTAGCTATGTTAGGATTCAGTAGGACTAAACTCCACGTTTTATGCAGTAAAACATCTCTCTGACACTTTCCTGGTTTTAGAACACATCAGGAGCATTGTCATGATTCTGAGAAACAAGAAACTCTAGACAAATGATGTTTCTGAATTTGAAGCGCATTTGGGGGAAATCTTCTACAAAAGACGAAGACCCGTAGGATTTTCATCCACACAATAGATCTCAACTCTGCTAATGAGGTAATTGTCAGAAAAACACTGCGATACGTTGCTCCTCTTGTCAGAGGACACAAGAGAGCTGGATTGCTCTTTGCTTTGGCCTATTCACTATTGATACTCTGTTTGTGTACGGCTTAATTTGACGTAGTTTTATATAAGGTTTTTAGACGGAGACACAGCGTGAACATACACGTACGATTTAAGTGAAACAAGCATCGCATTTAATGTATATAAACAGGAAAACGGAGGAATTGAACAACAAGCGAAAGAGCTAATTTCTAACAAAATCAAGATGATTTTTTCAGGAGTAGAAAAACTTTTTTCTCTTGTAACTACATCTTGTAAACATTGTGGTTCTTGATGTAACTTTAATCACTATACTCGCTAAATTGTGTTATCAAGGGCTTGAAGCCCTAGCCCACGCACACTTCCATGAAAAGGAAACCTTTCTTGTTAAGCTTTACAAGCAAGCTACAATCATGTTCCTTCCTCTTCTAATGGTAAAACCAAAGTATAAAATTGTGTTGAAGGTTTGCAATGGTTTAGACCCTGTGTAGTTGTGGTAAGAAAGACAGACAAATAGTAAACCACCTTAAGTTTCTAAAACTAATATTACATATTAAGTGGATCTTTTCTTCGCCAGTATTTGAATAGGAAAAAGCCCCATCCCTTGAATTAAACCAACGTAAAGCAAATTCTTGGAAAAGAACGCGATCTCGTACAAATTCTAATTGAACTGTGTAGTCGCTCGTCTAGATTATTGCTCAATACACAAGACCAAAGCATTTTCTCCATTATTAACGACCGACAAGAAAGTAAGCAGTAATCTTGTGCGTAGGTGTTAAAAAGGAAAATTTTTATAACAAAGTTTTCACTATTCCACTTAATTGAGATATACCAACCCTAAAGCTTGAAGATGATAAATTTCGTATGAACAAGGTTCGCTAATAAGGATGTTCATATCCTACAATCCTACGTTCTTCTTTTCCTAGATGTCTAATGGAATTCTCAATTTTGCAGAATGTAGACCTCATATGACATATAATAATTATGGAAATTACCGATAACTTTCTCAGATTTTACGGACTCAGTAAGTACGCAATGAATGAGCAACCAACAAACTAGGTTTTTAAGAATAAAGAATAACTACTCATGTCCATAGTTATCACAAAACTACGTCACAATTCCCACTTCATTGCCACTTCCGTTAAAATATATAATATGATTTTCAAGCACATTCATATTGATGTTTCCACTTGACAAAAATTGTTTTTCCTGGTAATTATTACTTATAATTTCTACTTTGCCGGATGTGCTCTAAATCCCTTATGCTGATGTTGCGTCAACCAGCACCACAAGTTCAATATTCATATCCCTGCTCAACAAAACATATTAATATCGTGTATGCATGCATATCTCATTGAAATATTGTTCAGCAAACCTGAATTCAACTTTCTCCACTACTTCGAATTTTGTAAATACTTAAGCGCCCCTCATGTACGCTCGGATCTACGTCATAGCAAATCTTGTGCAATAATCTCCGAAGGGATATTCCAGTGAAGTGAGGTAGTAACAGGTATTTTACTTAAAAGGTATGTATACTGTATGTAGGCAAGCATATACCGCTAGGTATTTGCAATGTGTGCTTTACAAAAATATCCATGTTATTTACTACTGGTAAATAGATACAAAAGGTTAAGGTATTTTATAAATGGAAAAGCAAACATTGACGTTGTGAAAGTTGATACTTTTAGAAAATTTTCAATTGCAAACAAGTGAGATAAGATGATGAATCTTTTTCCACTTTACATCAATTTGTACTATTTCCCTCACCCAGTAAACATACCAAACAGAATTCGTGGTAATTTCAATGACGCAAATTATAGGAAAACTCCCAGAAAAAATGTTTCTTTAACCTTTCTCGTGGCACTTTGTTCAAAAACTTCCTTGACTTTTCGTACTTATTAAAATGTTTTTATACTTTTATGGAACTTCAAATACATTTCACACGGATGAGTTATCTATATAAGGTTTTTCCTTCGTAAAACTGAAAAAAAACAACAACATGTTTCTATTCTATACGTAAACTTGTTAGTTGTTGTTTAGCGCAAGAAAAACACTTTATTTTGCGAAAATGATTGACGCAAAATAAAAAGCAAAGGAGAAAATTCAATTTTAACAAGTACACTCCAATATGTAGACGACTGTAGTATTGATGCGTAAAAATGAATATTCATGGTTGTAGCCGGAGCATCTAGTCACTTTTATTGACGTTGCTCTATTTGCTTTTATTGTCAACATTTTGTCGTTTATAATCATGGCTTTACTATTCCATTTTAAATTGAATTATGATTACCATTATCAACCAAGCATCTTTGTCGTCTTTATGTTCGGCTGATTAAATTTTCAGAAAACATCTTTTTCTCTTGCTTTGTCTCCCAGCATGGCATATTGTATAGGTAAACCAAAGCAATATGCTGAAAAACTAAAACTTTTACTCTCATTTAAACTTTCACACTTTGCGTCAACAGCATTTTAGTTGTAAAAGCAAATCATGCATGCATGGCCTTTGTGGATCGTGTCGCATTTGAAATTAGAGTGAAAAATCACTCTCTATCTCTCTCACTGAGAGACTCTCAGTTGGTCATAGTTATTTCGCTACGTGCTTTTTAGCGTGCGTGTGTGCGCAATAATCACTTTCTAACTACGTCAATACGGGGGCTAGAATGTACATCAGAAGGGATTCCACGAATAAGTGGGCAGTAGTAAGGCGTAAAATGCTTTTGCAACAACGTGATGGTTAGATAATAAAAATATCAACAAAATACAAAGCCATAAGGTGAACCTATACCCCAACCTACTCAATATTTTTGCTTTTAAGTTGGATGGAACCGATGGAAAACTGACAGCACTCTCACTCTCATTCCTTCCACTAGCAATGTGGCCTTCTCCAGCCATTTCCCTCTCGCTTTTCCTATTAAGCTCATTTCAGGCTTGTGATTCAATTATGTACTAGTTAGCAATTACAATGTTTGCTTGGCACAAAAAAAAAACCTTCCAATTTGCGCGCTGTATGTATGGTATGACTTAAAGGTCACGTCATGTACATCTGCCCCTCGTCAGTCAGTTGCATTTAGGGGACCTTCTGTAAAAGGTCAGAAAGTTATTATCACGTACTTATCTCAGATAATCCATGACGCAAAACTGGCAACAAGTACATAGCAACACAAATTTTCTGGTATTCCCAGCTTGGTTATTATTTCCTTCTTTAAAGTTTCACTTTTCTCTGAGCTAGTTGACGAAAAGGTGAAAGCATTCTTATCCTCTAGTTTTTACATAAGGTGCAAACTACACCTTTGATAAAACATTTTGTTTCCTTATTATTATAAACAAAATACTTTTTTAAATAAGCTTTTTGCTGGTCTAATGGGCTCCTTACCGAGTATATCTAGTGCCTAACCCTATACAAGTCAAGCATTCTTGGCCAGCTGGTTAACGAAAAAGTCTTTTCAAATGTACATGTGGAAAATGAGAAAAATTGGGAAAAGGAAAAGTGGCTACTATACATAACATCCTCTTTTCGGAGAAAAGCTTCAAATTATGAAAAAGTTAACGGCCTTGTCTTCCTACCGACTTCTTCTTACTGTATTATAGTGCATTTTATATGAAAAAACGTACATATAATGCTGTCACTTTCACTCCCACGAGGATCCCATCGGTGAGCTCTGCTGACGTAAGAAGTGGTAATGGTAATATCATCATACCAACAAACAGAGTAGTACCCTCTTTGACGCTGTAACAATAATTGTAAGTAGGTGTGCTTAGGCAACCGCGTTGTAACTAACGATGTCACCTTCTACTTTCTACATCCTATCGTATATTTCATTTCCTGTAACATTTTCTAGGCTTTGAAAGGAACCTTGTCATAATTGATACTGCTACCTAGAATCGTATACTCCAGTAGTGTTCCCTTTCTTTGGTTTACGGTACATGGTTCATCAATACATATTAATAGTAAACATGAAATTGATCATTTTCTCTTCATAAAGTCACGTGCATGGTGTAAAGAAAAGGACTTTTCTGAAACGGAGAGCTACTCATGAAAGTATGAATATACATACCATGTACTTAAGTCGCGATAAAAGAATGATAACGCTTTCGGTTGCAATGTTAGGTATTATGAGGCTGCAATTAACAAGCATATACACCTTTGAGTAGGTATCAATATTAGGAGATTGCCCTCTAAATGGCGTGTAGCATAGCGTATCATCATCATTTTCAAAATCCCTACCAAGGAACAGCGAACAGACCAAGGAATTTTCTCTTTCAGATACGTTACAATTTCCATCCGATCAAGTCAACATGACTGGTCGTCACTCATTTGCCAAAAACTTTTTACTTCTCACATTTCATCATCATCATCGTCAATATCACCACTGTTGCCAGAAAACTTTCATGACGATCATTACTCAATATGAAAGAATAAGTATTGATGAGTTTTTCTTGATAGGTATGCGGAAAGCGTATGTTATTTGAATTTTTTACGACTATGGGTCTCTTCCTCTTCCCATACATTCAGCTGACAAGATGAGGGACACAAAAATGGTAGGAATAAAAAAGTTCACATTTTAACTTGACAAAAATATTAATGATGGTCACATACGTTAGAAAAGTCAAATTTAGCAAACAAGCACTTCAAATCATTTCTCGTTAGCACATATAACTTTCCGTTTGTATCCGTATTCTCCATGCCTGGGTGATAATATGCAAAAAAATAATCTCGCTAGATTACATGTCAAATGGCGAAAGGAAGAAAACTAATGTTCGCATGGCGAGAACACAATACATAGTAGACGACATGGCATTGTTTTACTGGCTGGATGAATGCATAGTGCTCATTGTGTTATTATCTCAAATGAAGTTGAATGGCGTGTGGATTGTGGATAAGATGTTAATAAAGTAATGTAGTCATTGCGGTACACACCTTCCTTTAGTTTAGCTATTTATAGAATGTGTGTGTAGGCATGAAATGGCGCAACGAACAGCTAATGAAGGATGCATGTACTCATTCGTAGTGTAGATTTCTTTTTGGCACACACTTTTTTACTTTTTAATTCTCCTCCCTCACATCATTATTCCTTTTCACTTGAAGACATGCCTACATTGTCGCACATGTTACATATAGGGTCACGAAAGCGTGTTGTTACCCGCTCTACTCTATCTCTAGGAAATTCTCTAGGAAATCTTGTTGTGAGTATTACATGGCATTTTTCTTACATTCCTCCGTCCGCATCTATTTTTTACATGGCACTTCGATAATTAATTGTCCTCAAAAAGAAAAATGTAATTTTAGCATACCTTTCCCTTCCAAGCAGTGCCAATCTACAGAAGTGATATGTATTCATAATACAACGTTTACAACAGGCAAAAATCATTTTTATTTTAGTACGTAAAACAACCTGTTTTGAGAACTGAATCGGTTAAAATGTCACCACGTAAAAAGCATATAATGAGATGGAGAAAAACGCACTTTTGGAAATTGGTTCAAGTCAAGTGCTATGTTTTGCTACAGGTTAACTTGATACATTTTATGGCTTCAAGCAAACAACACACGTTTTCATACATCGAATGTGCGATAGAAAGGCGCGACAGCAGCAGCAACAGTCACAGCGTGCTAATCAAGAAAGCTGAGAATAGTGTGCCAGTTTTAAGATAGAAATCAAATCCCTGTAAGTATTTAATCACGTGCGGGCAGCCTAGAAAGCTGTATGTTTTTTTACTTTCCTCACTCTCTAGCACAGGCACCCACTAATACCTGTCTAGTGGTCGGTGAAAGGAAAGAAAATAAAATAACAGTTGTAGTAACCAAAGACCCTATTTTCAACATATAACTTTTAAAGAAGGAGAAGCGGAGAAAGAATTTACAATCATGGAGAAACTTTAAATGACTTAAACAAAGAAATTTTTAATGGCAAGTTATAAGTTGAAAACAGGGGAGCAGAGGCGGACACTTTGACTTTGAAAAATTACGACCGCAATATTTCAACGAGTATGAATGATTACTTGTGCACAAAAACAAGCAGCAAAAAAGTGGTGATAAGCAATCAAGTCATTAAAATTTTGGTTAGTAGGTGGCATATGCCAAAAAGTGGTAGGTGGAAGGAAACAAAAATCTCGCCTTAAATGTAATCCCTACGATATCAAATATCGAGAACGAACTATAAAATCTTTGGTTGAAACGACTTGTTAAATGTAAAATTCAACCATGAATTCAAGCGCGTCATTGCCACCAGCCTCGAAGTCTATGCAAGGTTTTTGTTAAACTCGGTCAGTACTTCTTTCATCTTTTGCTAGTACAGATTTACAACATAATAATACATAACAACACACCGTATAAATACAGCAAATGACCGGTTACATTAATCCTGACTAATCATGAGTAAATTTTTGAACTCATAGCAGAAATTAGACCACATGCGAGCACGTAAACACAAAAAGGAAGTTTCTTGCTGTGGTTTCAAAAGCATTACTAATATTAGACCTGCTTCTTTACCGTATCCCCTGGTCACTTTGTTTGTTCCTGCTTCCAACAGAAAACTTACATTCGATACCATGCAAAATCTTGAATTTAATCCAAACAAAATACCTCCAGCAGAAGGTGGGTGGAACAGTTACTGAGCATACAACACCTTTGGCTGGAACTTGATTGAATTGACGAACTGTTAACCTAAATGTTTAGGTAATTCTTTTTAACAGAACATTTTATAGAAAAAAGTAACCCATTTTAGGTGTAATGTTAAATTTTCTAAAGATAACTTCGGATGTAGGCGTACTGCATACATGTTTCTTGGCTTCAAGTACATGTACTAGAGTTTAGTATTTTTTTCGAAATATGTTAGTCCAGCCAAAGTAAACCTAACGCAAAGGTGGGTCTACCATTTTTCTCTCTTTTTTTTGCTCTCGTCTTCTTTTTGCTTTCTCTTTTCTCCTTAGTCTCGCTCACTCTCTATTTCCCTCCCATGCCTTCTCTGCCTCTCACATTATACAATCAGCGGATTCCCTATGGCTCTTCTCTAACCCAGTTGACGTCAGCAAGGACTTTTTTACGAGCAATCGATATAATGAGAAGTGCAAAAGGTGGACCTTGTATGTATATTTATTATTATTATTATTATTGTACACCGGTGTAACGGTACACGCATATGGCTGCTTCATATCTTTTGCTATTTGCTGCCGCTTCCATAATAATAAGTGAAACAACTTTTACACACACATCTTTTTTATCAAAAAGAGTAAAAAATCCCAGGTTAGGTAAATTCCTTAATTTAGTTTATTATAAGGGTACCTGCAAAGGTTCTATAACTGGGTAAAAAATCTATGTTATACATTATGCATGTGCATCTCAGTAATAATGTGTGTGCCTACAACATTCCCAATCTAGGTATATGGTTTCATGCTATTGGCGTGTGAGAAGAAGGAATCTAAGAGAAAACATGTTATTATCGTCATTACAGACAAAGAAGAGACTAGCCAGTTTTCTTCCTCTTCTGACTCTTCCTAACTGGACTCTCCAAAAATGACCAACAGTCAGACTTGAACTATCAAGATTTCTCAGACCGTTGCGTTATTGCTCCTTCCTTCTGTACAGCTCAGGCTGGCTACTTTTCTTAACAACAGAAATGCACAACTATGCAGGCTTTTTCAGACAGTTTTCTTACGTTTATGTGGAGGTGGTATCAAAATAAAAATGATTCTGTGAATGGCATCGGATACTAGTAGGCTTGTAAAACAGTAAGGCTGATCCTCACGTGCTGTTTTCTGGGGTTCGGATGAATACCAGATTACTTCTCAAACTATGGACTATTTCCGCTTAGATAAAGTGGTAGGTGGAAAATGTAAATGATATATAACATGTTTGTATAATAGTATAATTCCTATTAATAATGCATAATGCGAAAAACCTGCATGGATTTTTTTTATTAATTTAACATGTAAGCAATATATATGCGCCTTAAAATCTGTTGAGTAGAAAGCTACTTTAGAAAGCAAGTAGGATGGAAGAAACTATGTCTAAAAATAAAAACATTTTAGCATCAATGATGCACAGTTCTTCAGTCAGTTTGGATAGAACATCCTTTGTTGTGAAGTATAAGGCGTGGAAAAAATAAACACTGCAAAATATTACCAATCCAACAAGCACGGTCATGACCATCACCATCAACTGATACAGCATAATATTTTCAGCTAAAGAGAAAAAACTACGGGAAGTAAAAGAATAATATAAGCAATACAGTTAAGTTACGTGTGTACCTAATATAATATCACTTAAGGCTAAAAATCTTGGGGATATGAAATGGACTGAAGATGATAGTAAGGCTAGTAGTATATAAGAGCAAAGAAGCAAGTGCGTCATCGTCATATAGCTCCCTCATCAGTTTCTTTTTTATGCCAAGTGGGAGCCCAAAGCCCAGGTTACACATATTGTATGATTTTTCCTCACATGTATGTGTATACAACCACACACATGGTCAACTAAAGGAAGGACGACGGCATCAGAGGCATCACCCACCACAACCACCGTGAAGGCGAAAAGCAGGAGTAAGTCGAAAGTAAAATATCATTAGAATAAAAAAGTTTAAAAAATATTGTAATATACACAATACTACACAACAACCATCAAAATAACAAAGACGCACTTATTTGAACTACTTTACGTGACTACTTCTCCTTCGGAAAATGAAAATAACGTGAAGTTATTTTCTCTTTCTCTCTCACTATTTCTACTTCTCTTTGTCTACCATTACATTACAATGCATAATACATAGAATAATAAGACTACATTACAGCAAAACTTATCGCCATGTCAAGGTAAAAGTAGTTTGCTCATGTGAAGTAAGTAAAGTATATATAAGTAGTTTTTTTGCTTAGCAAGTGTACACAACTACTTATATAGTGAAATGCTAAGCATAACATTCATTTCATTCTGCATGCAATATACGCCAAGCACACCCACCCACGCCACTATAAAACTAAGTAAATGCGTTTCCCTTGTTTTATACACCAGCAGTCATGCAAGCAAGCAAGCCCTCGCCAAAAGACCGAAAACCATCAGCAACAAAAACCCATATAACTGCTCCTGTAACAGAACTCGGATTATACGACTATAACTATATGGGTGCATGCTCCATATCCCGTCCCCTTTCTTTTTGCAAAAACTCCCCATGATAAATTTTGCACACTGCATTCCAGCCTATTATATTACCACAGTCAATATTATATAGTTATATATGTATGTATACCTATACATGTGCATAACAAATGCCAAACATCTACTGCTATTGTACTTTTCACGGTGCTTAAGTATTTTGTGTGTATTATTTCGAAAAGTGCGGGTGGAGAAGAGGTTTGGTTATAGCCTGCTGTTGGGTTTTCGTGCAAACAATTCTGCTACTACATACGTCACGTCGTCACACACATATCACTTTGTACCCATTTTCCACAGTGAATTTTCATGGTTGTTTGGACCTCTTCCATGAAAAAACACCAGCGTATTATGGTTTCTCTCAAGAAGAACTTCAAAAGCTCTCACTTCTTGGAACAAAATCCTTTATGATAAGATAAGCATTTAGTTTGTAGCCTACCATTTAATGCGGGTCCGCAAGCTTACATGCATGAATTGAAAAGAAATTGTACACTAGTTTGTACAGAAATGAGCTCATTTCTTGCACGTTCTAATCCAATAACAATATAATACGTGGATTAACGTCTACATGATTACTATAATGATTGAACGTGATGAATTTAATATGCCATTGTGGCACGTTTTTAACAAAAATGCAAAGATAAACCTTGGTATTTGTCAAAGTGGTAAAAACGATGACAGACAAAAGTTTTATATCTCATAGAGAAAGTGTGCTGAGAACTTCACTTTGCATTCTCATATTATGTGCTTTTACTTTTTAATAATGCTTGTATTATAAATGTATATATATCAATATTTCCAGGCTTTTTTGCACGTTTTGCACAAAACTCAGGTACCGTAAAAGGCGGAGGAACATTAGTGGATTATAAGTGTGTAATCTTGTATTATAACCGAAACCTTGCTAGAACTGGAGCGATATCCTAGTAGTGCAGTTCTGACACACGTTCTATTTTGTGGGAGGAAGTTTAAACACATTTTCTTATGAGACTTGTTTTTGTACTAACACATGCAAAAACATGACAGTGACATTTTTTACTCCAATTCTACACTCTTGGTAAGTTTTTCCACACCCTATAATATGTTGGGACACAACATGCTTACTGCTTTTGTGTGGGTGCTCCCAAGGCTTATGGTATGAAGTGATAATGATGAAATAAAGAGGAGTTTTTATTTATTCCGTCAAGAAATTATGAACATGTGACATTTTTCTTCATCGCGCACAATTTTCAAGAATCGTCAACAAGGTATCAAAGTAGGAAAACTGGATTACCTTGCACTTGTTTCTTTTCTGATTGAACAATCCGTACAATTTCTTGTCCAATATATCATCATGATCATTTTATGGTTGTTCGCAAGTTTGCATTTGATTTTACATACAAAAAAGGACAAAATGCATTTGATACGCGTGGGTGGACACAACAACGACATTACTCATTAATCATATTGTGGTAGTTAGTTCAATCAATATGGCCAGTTTGGCATTTTTAGAGTTGCATCCTCATGCCATGAAACAATGTATCAAGCTTGAAACTCATAGCATTTTATCAATGCAAATAATGATCTTTTCACCTTTAACGCCAAATACGCCCATTTAAAATGACATCGTCATCCATAAAAGTAGAAAGTGTAAGCTTTCCTATCAGTAAGGACATGTGAATCAGTCAAGCAGAAGGATGAATCCATATGGAATATGGATTAGTGATTTGTTGCTATAAATTATAGTTAGCGATAAACAAGCACCATTTTGCTTTTTACGGTCTTTACCTTTTTGATTAATTTGCTCATATTGAAACGGGAGTAAAGCTTGGATTTGTCAAGGCGGATGTGTGGATAAAGGAAATATTGGATTGAAAATCATGTCTCGGCACGTGTTTAGATCATTTTTACAACGTCATCACCGTTCTTTCGTATCGTTTATTAAAATCATTCTCATCGTCATCAACACCAGCATCAGATACCACTATCATCAATGCCAAATTTCTGAAACGTGCCGAGTTGTTGTATAGAAGACACATGCTATGCAGAATGCAGCCAACGAGCTCATCTAATCCCAAAATCAAATCAGCAAAATGCTGTGGTTTTACTGGTTGATGTATGTTGTATGATGTGGCTCTGCCATGCAGCATTATTGTGACTCGGCGACACAATGGCTTACAGTTCAACTCGTGTTTCATTTGTCACATGCATGCATACAATACAGTGCATGTATGGTGACGGCAATGATGGCTCTTCTTTTGAACTAGAGACATGAAAATGCAAATTGACGACATAAAATGAAATTGAAGGATTTCCAATTGATTATAGTAGGATTTAACTTCATGTTAATATAGGGACAACGCGCGACGTCTTCACAGTCGTAAGTGATTCAAACGATTCATATGCTTTTATGCACATCAATCACATCATAATCATGAGTAATCTTATACTTATTAGCACGCGTATATGATGCATATACAAAGTATTTCAAATATCATAAGAAAAACACGACAAATTTCCCAGAAAATGCAGCAGCATGTAGATACTAAAAAATACAGAAACTCTGACTGTGGCATAAGTATGAATAAAATTGTAAAATTACTTCTCATTGTGCCATATTATTTCTTAGATTATCGCTCGTTTCAATATAATCTTTATTTCATTCTACTTTCTGTTTCTTTTCTTTGTGTCTTAGGTTAGGGCAACGTAACTTTACTCTCCAATATTATCTGACTATGAGCAACAGAATAAAGTTTTGTGTGGGTTTCTTGGAGTTTCAACAGAAATTGGATGCTGAGCTGTCAATCGAACAGTTTCACATCACATCTTTTTAGTACAATGTGATACCCTTCAAAAACATTACTTTATTTTTTTAAGTGAAATCATATTTTCTTGCGTTATGGTCGTTCTTAGCGCAACGATTGTCCGTAGTTTCTACAAAAATGCTGTTGGTATGTTATGGGAAGCAAAACAGAGACTGTCTGTTAGAGTTATAAGCCAAACTAGCCTCAGTTTCCCATCTCTGGGGCAGCTTGAGGATTGACTATATACGTGACTATAAGAATATACACAATAATAATATTTTCTTTGCGTACACTTATAGTTTAGTAGTAACAAAAATATTAGCCAAATACTGAGGTATGGACAGTCTTGTAGGAAACTATTCTTTGAAATATTTAAGTAGACAATTGAACAGGCTAAGCTTGGAGAAAGTACTAAGAAAAGTGAAAGCAATTTGTTCTTTTCATATATGCTCAACACAACAACTGATAATTCAAGCCCGCACGGAGAGTCAAACATGCGAAAGGCGTGCAAAGAAAGGTCTCTTTTCTGAGAAACAAAAAGACGTCAGCGACCAAGTACGGTCCTTGAGAAATAAAATGAAAAGCATCTTGGATGCTCTTTTCTTTTCACTTTTCTCTTCGCTAAGGATGTTTGTTTCTGGCGGTGTAATGAATGTTTAGTAAGATATGCCATCAGAAGCTCAGAGCACAAAGTGGAGGGCTTTAAAAAGAAAAACAATCAAGTCAAGTGGAATATCTGCTGATGCTATGCTGGAAGTACTTGTCAACAACAACATCATCATCCAACCGTATCAGCATCATCTTTACTACTTCTTCTATACTAGTAGTACTGTGCATGTTACTCTAGGCAGTTCTGGTTAAGGTCATTACTGTTTTACTGAGTAGGGATAATAAGGTCGTCGTTCTAAAGACAACCGCTCAGTGACAATTGACAAGACACGCTTTGAAAGTAGCTTTGTTTCATTTTTCATGCGCATTTAAAGGTAAATTTTGTCTTAGTAGCGAAATAGGCATTAACTTTTTTAAGAAGCAACTATTTTATGGGTAATGCCCGTAAGCAGATGCGACCGGAAACACGTGTGTCTTGCCTTTATTTTGAATTATTAATAAGCGTATAAAAGAAATAAAATTCATTGCTCCATATGCCAACGTAATTAAAACTTTCAAGTAATAAGTTTCTACACCCACGAAAGAATATTATGTCAATTATAACTATAAGATATTAACCAAAACATTAAAAGCTTTTTGAACATACCGGTAGCCGAAGCCCCGTTGAGGGATGTAGGTCACCAGTAAATTTCCGTTGAAGGTGAATGACAGGGAATTCATGTTGACAGTATGTTTGATGAAATGTACCGTTGCTTTGACAAAGTGATTGGAGTTGATCCCTCAAAAAATAGCCGACTCAGACGGTTGACAACATTAAACAATGTAGTTGATGAACGTGAGCCCGAATGTGAATATCAATGAGATATTTTATCTAAATCTAAATAGCTCCGGTAAAAAGGAGTTTATAAGAGGAAATGTGAGTATGCCAGCATAGCTCTTTGTCCAAAAATATTGTATTTGTACTGTCTTATAGTTAAGAACAGCTTTCAGAAGAACAAAATGCATAAAAGTTTCTTCTAGCACGTGGACTATAGGTATGAAACCAATAAAAATCTCGAGTGCTACAGTTGACAGTTACATGAGCCTCTAATTTTAATGTTATATTTTTTCACTATTTTATGGCATTCCAGGTACACGTTACTAATCCATAGGCAATTTAGGCTTGCGATGATGGCTTTCTCCTAACTATTCAGTTAACACATTTCCTCATGTGGGATTTTTTGCTGTTGAAAAGAAATGATAATCGGTGCTTGAAGGATTTTGAATCAATTTTCTTCTTTTTCTGCAACACCATTGGACAGCTAATAGGATTGTTTTTTTGACGGAATGGCAGTAAAATACCCTAACTCGCCAAAAACGTGCTGCTGTAGAATATCAACAAGACAGTGCGACAGATGACAAGCCGATGATGACGATTATTTCAGCACACCGGATAAATAGTATGTCTTGTCTCTTCAAATGCCGCTGTTTTTGTGTATGCAGAAAAAACGCACCGACAGAGCATCGAGATGTGGATGTGATTCAGCTTCAACGCTGACTGTTGTCGAGCGTATCTGCTTCTTCGGTTGATATTTTCTTGGCAGGAGCAGCCAAAAAATCCTTTCCTTTTCTCTGCTGCTCACTGCTGTTATTGTGTTGTGCTGTATGGGGTATTGTGTAACACGCGACTAAGGTTGTACGAGTGGTAGTATTAGCAGTAGTCGACTTTGACTGAGATTTGCTCCAATAAACTTGAAGAGAACTGGAGGCCGACCTCAGATGGAATGCCAGCGCTCTGTCATGAATCCCAACACTTTATTATGATGTAGAGATGACGGCTGCCTCACTCGGACTGCCACACAGCAGCAAGAGGAAAAGAGCTGGCGAAAGTGAAGATTCCACTGAGCTGGTATGCACAGGCTGCTCAAGCAGTTTATAGCTAGCAGCTAGCAAGTTTTCTGCTCTCCCTGCGCTACCGGAACTTTAGTGAAAACTGCTGTCGTGCAGGTGGAAAAAGCTTGGCTCGTGGACTCTCTTATCGTTGTGTGAAGCTTCCACTCACGATGGTAGTCATCCCAGCAAACTGGGTTTCGTGCAAAAAAGTTTTTTTTGCAAAACAGTGTACGGCTGTCGCTCAGCAAGGCAAGAACACAATGTCAAGCTTGTACAAAGGATATTACATGGAGAAAAGCCGTCTCCAGTTAAAAAGTATTAAAGACTTTAGGCCTATGGCATGGCCTGGTAGACAATGCCATATTATACAATACAGAAAGTGGGACCACAGAAGAAAGTACCTATTTCTGTTGGTCTGCTTTTACTCTCCCTTCCCCATTTTGCCAAAGGCATTCTCTACATTGCAGTGTCCATGAACACGACTTTGCCCGCACTACTGCATTACCCACATTTTTTACAATAAAACTGCTTTGTACATTTTTCGTGATGGTGTGGGTGTCCCAATGCCTTACTTGTCTGGTTTGCACAGCATGTTCAGCTCATGCAAATTGAATATCTTTTACTCCAGCTAGCTGCCTCCTAAACTGACAACGTGCATAGTAAAAGCAAAAAAGTACGTGAGCCCGTTGTCTCCATACATGAAAAGGATTTTGCATGCTGCATGGAACAGCAAGGGAGCAACGTGGCTCTTACGTCATGCAATATCTTCAATAGATTTTACCTTCTTTTAAAGCATATAGCAGCAGAATGCCACAGACACTAGCGATAACCAAAAGTAAAACGGGGATTTATAAAAACAGCAAATTTCATCCTGAAAAACTTAAATAGTCGGACATTCAGTTTTTTAAAAATGTGTTTGTATTTTGAAGTTGAGCAAATATAATGGATGATAAAAGCTGCAATAACTGTGCAAAATGCTTCCATATAATATTTCTGCGCTTCAACAAGCTCCATCATCATCATCGGTTTCAGTCGGTTTCTACCGGCGTGTGTGTAATATATATTATGGAGGTAGTATTTGTATGTGATTTTTGTGTTGTGTACGTACCTACGTTGTGTATGGTTATACTGTATAAATAGTACAAAATAAACTCCTTTGAAATATCAAAACCTCTGTTTTATATTGTTCTGCTTTCTCCGCTGTCATATGTGAGCTTTTTATTTTTTTCTTTGGTTGTTCATTGTACAAACAACAAAGCAGTGCTAACCATATATGTACATACAAGCTCGTGCAGCTGGAAAACACGACGATATTTAGTAGCAGGAAAAGGAAGATAACAGGTTTATTCAACATGTTGCCTCGTTATGGACAACGTTGCATATACATAATAATTTATACATACATATACTAATATCTTGCCAAATACTTAAGCACATTTATATATGCTTCGGAGAAATTTTTTAGCGTCTTTTCTTGCGTTTTTAATTCCAAGAAAATTGGTGTAGAAAGTAAATAAATTTTTGGTTTTATTCTTTGTTAGTGTATGGTGTTGAATATTATGCCCTTTTTTGCTGCTTTCTATTATGCGTTACTGTACTTCTTATTGTATCTTATTATATCAAATGTATTTTTGCATAAATGCTTTTGATTGAGACCAAATTTGCTATAAATTTCATAATGTTTAACGGTAAGTTCTTCATCGATCCGTATATAGATCATCAACTGGAGCATTTATTTCGAAATTAAAGTTCCTTTATGTTAATCTTTAGGGGACATGCAAGGATTTGTTAGTTTAAATAGTCTAACACGTTGCCTGGATGCTTCCATAAATACTTTTGAGTTTCTATCAATGCTGGATTCAAATTAAGTGATCATATGAAATGAAAAGATGATGCGATCAAAATTGCATTTTCCCCGTATTGGTGACATGTGTCAAAATTAAATTTCAAAGCGCTTTTATCTGATAAAACTTCTAACTTGCTTTTAACCCACCAACTACAAGGCGAATGTTTAGTATGTATGTATGTATGTAGTATGGAAATACAGTCAGGCAGTAACTATATAAGTATCTATAAGTAGATGTTTGTTGCAAAAATGCATAATTGAATTTATACATATATAAATATCTAAATATATTACAAAAGGTACGTATGTGCATAATATAACATCTTGAAGCGAGCTTTGAATAAAATTGAATCACGGATCGAAGGAAACGATCATGATCGTATTAAATTTTCAAATTATTCTAAAAGGTTTCGACTTGGCTCTTTGAAATCGGAACAAGGTGAAGCTGTCCATGAAAATCTGCACGAATATGGCATATATAGTTTTTACAAAAGTAAAATATTTGTCAACCTCATGCAAAGACGTCTTGGGCACTGAAACAGCTTTCCCATTTCTAGAAGAAGTCTGGAAAAAATGCTAAAATCTTTGACCTGGTACCCAAATTTTGAAACATTTCAAATTACCAAATAACTTGTAGCGTTAAGTATGATTTGTAAAGTCTCATGTAATAACACAAACTCCCTAGAAAAATGATTTACATGGAGGATCGACGAGTATTGGCTAATAAAAATCATTATTTTGGATTGATAAAAAATGGTTTACATCCAACACCGAGTTGATGATTGTATATTTATTTAACACCACACACATGTTACCTCTACCACTCTATTTGCAAATGCTGGGATAAATTCTTACCAAAATGTTCGTAATAGCGTCTGCATTAGTTTTAGTTTTATTAGTTCGATAAAATTACTTTATCATAGTCACGTAGTATGCACAGAATGCATTTCTTATTGTACGTAGTTTCATATCAAAGTAACATACACCCACCATCGTCATCTTCACCAACATCAAACTAATCAGTCGAAGCAGAAACAGCTTCTCTTCTAGCAGTGTAGGAAGCCCTCGAGCACATGTCAACTGTGAGAGCGTGAATAAAAATACTACATATCAGCACCAACAACAGCACACACCATGAATAATGAAGGATTAAACAAAGGAACAACAATAATAGCCGTGTAGCCACGCCATGTCAAATGCTTTTGCATATTTTCTCTAGAGAAGCCGAGTTGATATCAATAGTACAGGAGACGAACACCAAACACAATGTAATTTAAATATGCATCGTCCGAACATTAATAATAATTGGTGAAACATCATAAAAAAGATAAATGAGAATCAAATGCAATTATTCTATTTACAGATCAACAACCGACTAAAGTAAAAGGGAAAAGAAGCTGAGGCGGAGAACAAATGTCTATTATATGCTTACTAACTCAGCATCATAGTTTTATTTTATCATCATCGCCAGCAGATTAATAGCTACACTTTGTAAAGTGTGGTGCATTTTTTTCGACTTGTAGATCGATGGTGATACTGAAGTAAGCTCTTCTGAGAATGCCATATTATATACAACTGAGGTTTGTGTAGCCAACAGTCAAAAATAAGAAAATGGAGATTGAACAAGAGATGAGGCTTTTATTCAGATGGAGGAGTCACAGCAGGTGCACCTTTCTTCATTACAGACACTCATCTTTTCTCTCTCTCTATCTAGCTCTTTCTCACTCCTCTCGTCTTCTTGGAGTTTGGACCGACCATTTTGACGACATTGGAATTAGAGAGTGGCAGTAGTAGGCAGGTTGGCATGCAGGTTGAAGAAGAGAAGAAAGGCCTTTGCAGTTACCATTTACTTCACTTTATTGTCTGCTTGCTGCATACCTTTCCGTCTCGCTTTTATTGATGACGATGATGTTGGGCCTACAACATATAAGATCCTAAACTGACTTCTTCCCAAAAGTATGATTGCTTGTTATTGAAGCAAAGCGAGCGAGAGACAGAGACGCGAAGGAATGCAAGCTGGCCGAAAGCGGTATAATAATCATCTTTTACAACAACGCAGGCAGACCAAACCATTAGAGTCTACACAAAAAAACCACCCTCGCCACCCTCGACATTCATGAGAATAGATGGTACGATGGTACGAACGAATGCCACAAAAACGAACAAATGAACCACCGAATGAACCCAAAGCCATGTTTTTGTATTTATATGTGCATTCACCTGTACCAAGTCCGACGGTTACCTTTTCCCTTTTTTAACTCAGCAGAAAAAAAATCCCCTTTAAGGAAGAAAAGTGCATGCAAGAAAAGTACCGAGATTTTCTAAAAGATTTTGTAAGAGCTTCGAAAAACTTGAAAGACAACACCAACGCCACCACTGACAGCAACTTATTCGAAACAGGTAAGTAGGTATGCCTCTTCAGACAAATAAACCCTGATGAAATGAGCATGAACATTTTAAAACATTGTTTCCCTCCTGAGAACCAATCAAGTCCGTAATTGTATATATGCGTTTTATACACCTATATTCCATCTACTCCTTTGCTTCCTAATAATTCTAGTTTGGTTTGATCTATTTTTAACAGAAACGGAATATGTATTGATATGAATAACAGCGGTGGCAACTAAGCTAAAATGTTTTAAAGTTTTTAAGTAGAGACAACCCAGCTTTTTATTTGCTTTCTTGAGTTTCCAAAGGGCAAAGTACAAGCACGCAATGCTTCATGATGATGATCTTGCAATATATCATGATTAGCTGGAAGGAGATGAGACCCATTTCTATCAAAAGATTTGAAATGCTTTTCCAGGTTTTTAATTTTAAGAAAATAAGAAGACTCAGGTTTTTTCTGAAGGGAGTGTTTTCATATAAACTGAGCATATGACGATATTAAATGAAATTGAAGTATTTTCATGGCCTGTACTATTCGGTAGTAGTGTGGGAGAAAGATCAAGATTTTGATGATGAATATAGAAATGAAAAGTAGAAAAATGGAAGACGAAACAAAGCAAGAATTGACATTTCACACAAGTAAAAAATAATTTGAGGTTTTAAAAAGTTTAATCATTAGGTTACGCTTAGATTACGACGGTGTTGTTGCTGGTCGGCACTTTCCTGCAAAGTTACTTTTTCAAGTCACTCGTTTACTACATTATGGTGATCAGTCGACTTCACGGAACAAGCAGCAGTTAAGTTGCAAGGTCAGCTCAATGCTGCACGTTTTTAGGTTCACGTATCGACCGACACACATACGATAAATAATGTTCGACTGCAATAAAATGTGTATCGTTATTATCATAAAAAGGTTCTGCTGTGCTAATAGCAGTAGATGCGTTTTAAAAAGCTAATTAATAATAAAGGGGATGCGGATGGGTATTACATACAAAATGTAGTACACAATCGTGTCTGTGTAACATATAACCAAACTATTAAAGATATTGTAGCACTACAATTTTTTCTTGAGTGCGCAAGAAAGGGTTGAGATTTTAGAGAGATGAGATGTTGATAATCATTGTCAGCAAGCATCTTTGCGACTGAATTTGAACGAGTTAGTAAAGGGGAGTTGAAATTATGATTAAAATGCGCATTTTGCAAAAAAAATGTGATGTTGATTTGATGATCACGTTAGATAGTGGGGTAGAAGGTCCGTGTATGCGTAATACAGATTTGAAGAGTATAATAAATGTGAAGCAGCAGCAGTAGTAGTAACAAAGTTGAGGTGATACATAAATAAATTTTTTTGAAATGAAAAATGAAATACGACAAGTCGGCTAGTTTAGGATTTCTCGTCATACTTTGGTATGCGATGATGGGAGTAGCAATAATGTGGCAAGTAACAATATGAATGTAGAATATGTAGTAGCAGAAAGTAGTATGAGGTGGTGGCGGTGTTGGTGTGGTGGCACAGCCTTTGATTACATCTTGCCATTGTGGTACTTACAATAATGCGAAAAACGCAAATATGCTAGTGTGTGAGCAAAATTGTATTCTGTTCATTTTAACTCTTTTGACTAGACTTTCAATAGTGGTTATTGCTTGTGACTTGGATGACGGCAATGATTATGTGATGCCAATGGTTTGGTCTGCGGTGGTGGGGCTATCCTATGAGAGACTGAAAGAAGAAGAGCAATCAAGCAAGGAAAGCAAGAAACAATAAATATTGGTGATGTTTTGTTGGCAATACAGGTTGTTGTTGTTCAACATGATCTTTGATCATGAGAATGAGACCTTTGAAGATGAAGCTGGCTTTTTGGCTGTGTGGTGTGGTGGTGGCGGTTGGGATGAGAGGATGAGAAGCCTGAGATGAGATGTGGCTAAGCCAGTACTACAAGAAGTGGCATAGTGGACAAAGTGGACTGCTTTTTCATCATCATCAACATCATATCATACCAACTAGATGAAAAAGGAGCTAGCACTCAGGTATAAGTGTGTAAAATGTGCACACATGTTATGCACATAGTTTTTAGTCACGATATCTTGTAAAATAAAAGTTGAAAGAGCAGATCAAACGAGAGACGGGGAGAGAGAAATACTTTAGAAAGAAAAGGAGGAGAAGTCTCTTTTTTAAATGATTTTTTGTTATGCTTTTTACAACTTCCATATAATAATAGTAGTAGTAATAAATATGTTTATGTACACGCACAAGATCAGGTAAAAATACTGGTCGGATTAGTTTTTAGTTCATCTTTGTTCGCTCACTCACTTGCTCTTCTTGTTCATCATCTCTGGTTGGGATTTTTCCTTTTAGCGAGCAGGTGTATCTAATGATATACATATATATCAAACGAGTACCTTTCTGTTTTATCTGTGTAAAAGAAAACTGGAATGCCAGAGGCGATGCGAGGTGCGGGTGGCTAGCCACAGCAGTATATGTATGTATACTTTTTACTAGTAAATATGTTGCGAGGGTGGCTTAATTGCTAAAGGCCCACGGCTGCCTCACCTTAAGGTCAACTCTACGTCCTTGCCCAAATACCTTTCTTTTTACGTGCCTACAATATCCTTTTACGACGACAAGTGTGTAACAGGCTGAGCTGTTATTATCTTGAGATACTTACGTCTATGCATGCTGCATGTATGTAATATGTAACATGCTTTCAGAAGATGAGGAGATCCTTCTCTGCACAGACCTTTTTCCTTCGTTACACATAACTTTTTCTCTTTTCTTTTCATCTCTGGTTCTCTTGATATCTTTTCTTTACATAAGGTAGAACGGAGGACAGGTTGTTTTTTCTTCTATAAAGTAGAAAGGGAGATAGGCCCACATACTTACATGTTGTACTTAATCTACACATTACACACGTCACCATCGTCATTGCAACCAACCCCACCGTACCACCAACAGAATCATCTTTCTACGACATAACAACAACTTTAGCTATCTCTGCAGCTTAATTTACAACAAGAGATTCTGCATTCTTTTCCAACAATCTCGCTCTCGCTGCGTCCATCCGGCTCCTTTTCTTTTTGCCCCAGCTTTTCTCATCTTGTCATGTTCTTGATTATGATCACCGTTTTTTATATTATGTTCGTTTCGTTTGTGGTACTTTTCTTCACTCTCTCACTTTTGTAGATGTCTTTACATACATGAAGCTATACCCAGAATCCGTTTCAAGATGTTCAGCATCATGATGAAGACCAATAAGTGTGATAGTGATGAGATGAGCACCACGCCAATAAATGCAGGAAAAAAAGTAGAGCACCTTCCTCTTTTTTCTACCTGCAATATTATTGTACACGATTACCCCTACCATAATTGTGCGTAGTACTATGTGATTGTGCAAACGCTTCTATAATAACTCGTTTTTTTCTGAAATTCTCTTCCTTTTTATTACATATTTTGCATTAATGCATTTAGAGCATCCAGTGTAAACAAAGGAGGACGACTTGCATTTAGAAACATTACAAACACTTTTGATATGTTGTTAGATTTAAAGATTAAGTATTTTGTATTTTTGATTCTGGTTAACTTTGGTTACTTGGGAATAAGTAAATTTCTATCAAATTTGTATACGTATATAAAGATATTCTTATCGTACACCCTTTGCTTGTTCTTGCATGTAATAAATACATACCAATTTATAAAACTGCACATAAATATACAAAATATTCACTCCCTACTTGATAGAGTGCAATAATATTTTGATGCAAAAAATACAGAGAATAAGTCAATTTAATCACCGGAACAATCTAAAAGATTGTGTTATTAATGTCACATATGCTTTGAGAGATTTCATCATATGTTTTCCTATAAACACATAGAAAGAATATTTAATCATAAATTGATGATAACTAGCGATATCACTGAGCTTATTGCAAAATATAAGAAGGTCGGCATTGGTTTTTGAATTGTGGCATGATATAAAGCAGTCGATTAATAAGACATTCAATTTCAATGCTTTTTGATCAATATTTCTAAAGTACTATGTGAAATCTTGTCTTTTGTCACCTAGATTAATCACATCAGTGTATCAATAACTAACCAGCTAAACGATTTAAACATGCAAGTTACCATGCATTGGCATCGCCGTTTATGCACTTTTGTTAAACATCATTGACCCACGAACATGTGAGCGATTAGAGGTAGAATGGAGACTAAGACATAGTGTGATCTTTTAGCGGTAATGCCCTATTTCTCCTGTGCTGTTTTTGATTGTGTAGTTTTGAAAGCTAATCATTGTCATAACAGTTGTCATCAAAATATTAAGAAAAGTATAGACATTCAATACAAATATGCTAATCTACATGCACGACAAACCTCCACAGTGCATCAACCAGCAGAGCACACTTCTTTAAAGAATTTACTTTCCTCAGTATTTTGCCTTCAGGATGCAGTCTACCAGGCCAGGGAAAATATGAATCCTTGTGAAGTTGCATTGCTCGTTTGCATAAATCTAGGTAGTTAAGGAAGAGAGCACAGATGGATGGTTGGATGATACTCCTACAAATTCCCTCCTATCTCCCTCTCTCTCAAGTCGCTATTATTTTCAAGCCACAAGCCAGCTGCCTCCCTTATCACCATATCGTCAAGTCAAAGAGACGATGTATAACAAAAGTCCTTCACAATGGAAATGGCACCTATTCTTCATAAAAGAATGAGTAACTTGTCGAATTCACAATATAAGAAAGCAACAGGCTGCATCAACGGCAGCCAGCAAAGCAAATGAGAAGATCTTCTCGTGATCATCATAGCCACCACCACCTAAAGATGTGTATCTGTGTTCACTTTGCATACATTAAATGTGCATAACGTAGATATATGCTTGCTTTATACGGCATAGTCATAATAAAAGAGCACATTCTTTTTTCTCTCCTGCTACCTTTGACCAGTGCAATTACAACTGGCGAAGAAAAAACTCGATAATATCCCTTTTGAAAACTACATAGCTGCAGAAGCAAAAACAACTTTGTGCATACCACCACCACCTAGCATAATCCACCAATGCCACACCAAATCCAATTCTCAAAGCCACGCCAATAATATTACCACTTGCCTTAAGTACTTGAACAAGTTATAAGCTTGTTAAAATTGAATAGTATAACAAAAAGTTACATTTTAATGTAAGTAGCAGTGGGGCGCTACTTTTTTATCGACCTAATAGTGATCATACTTGTGATACATAAAATATTTTAAAGCCGGATCAAACTTTCAGTCTTTGTAAGATAGTTTGTGATTTTTTAAATTTTTTGGAAAAAATAAACATATAATATAAAACTACAGGATCAGCAAAAAAAGTCAAAGAGAAAAAATAAAATGATGAGAACGGCCATGAAGTTAAAAGAAAGAGATCAAACTGAGATTTGTTTTTGTAATGTCTTTTTGTTGTTATACATGAAAAATAAAATGAAATAATCAATTAATAAAAGTACTGCTATTACTGAGATTATAGTGAGGATGTTGGCTTCTTTAAAAAATGTATAGCACCTTTTCTTTTGTTTTCATGTATTCCGTTTGCCTTTGAATTTGTTATTTTAAAAAGTTTAAAAACTTTCAAATCGCGGCAACAAAGCAAACACAATACAAACACAGACAAATGAATAATTCAAGGAAAGCAATATTTTGTCATTTACATTCGCATTCAGGTGCGATATTCGAACATATTTTATTGCGATACTTGAAACACGCATTCACGGTCTACACAAAGTTCACTAAACTATATTGGCATGAGAAAAGCAAACATGCTGCTAGCTTGATCACAATGCCAGAGTTATTGTGACACGTTCCATTTCTACTGAGCTTTCCACCGAGTGTTATCGCAGTTTGTGAAATTTTAGGATAGTGGGAGCGTTGTTTTATTTTCCGGTAAGTATAAGAATGACATTACTAGTTAATCAGGATTCAAAAGTTTATTATTCTATAATTTTTTGCAAATACCAAACTAACCAAACAAAGGTTTTATATTGAATTAAAGCTGAGCTTACCGGCAATTTTTCTCTTTTTGTTGAAGAATGATATATGGATATTCTTAAAGTTATTGAAATTACAGACTTCTTTCAAGCTTCAGAAATTGGAAGAAAATGAGATTCAACTAAAAATGTAAACTAAACTGCCCCAAGCTAATAAAATACTTTCTGTTCAAGTTCATCCAAACAAGAGACAGTCCAGTAGATGATATGGAATGAGATATGAAACGGCATGAAAACATAAATAGGAGGAGCATTTGCCATTGGCACAATAAAAGTAACGTTTGCATAGTATCTTATAAAAAACTTTAGATTAAAAAATTGAAGTTCCTTTCTTGTCAGATTTCATTGCATTTGCTTCTGAATCTCTATCAATAAAATAAATATTTCTTGTGAATCGCCCAATGATAAAATATTACACGAACGAGCTTGATAGACATATTAACACGCCATCCTCCACCTACTTTCTCGATAGGAAGCTTGTATAGGTATATTGCAAGTATTTTGTAGTGTTTTATTCAATTCAGTTGAGCACAACTAATGACTAAAGTAACAATATTGCTCTTGATAATAATAACTGCAATAATTGCTTCTGAGAAACAGCGATACTTATAGTAAAAGGTTCTATATAAATGAGTACAGTGTGATCATAAGTGTATAAACCCACATAAAACATTAGAAACTGATATGGATTACGGAGTAGGTGGATGATGATGATGCTGATGGGAGAAAAAAACAAATTAAGTTAACCTTTTGACTTTTATGTAGACGGGTGGATTATTGTTAGTAGAGCGTCGTAGTCCGGTTGTAGTGTATTATGTCCTCCTCCAAATCTTTTTAATAACCAAAGTATAACATAATGTCTCCGTACTCCGTACATCCTCTGATGTTTTGCCGGCGAAGAGTCAAGGAACACTGAAAATGATAATGAGGAATGCGTTTTTTCTGCGCTATATCCACCCACTAGTCAATAATAACCACCAATTATGATCATGATCCTTTCCTATGCAAGCAATGATGATAATAATTATGATCAAGAAAATGATGATCAAACATAATGTCTTAAAAGACGCGGTGACGACTTTTATGATGATACAAAAGCTTACATTCAAAAATATACAAATCGAACCGGATTTGAAACACTTACGTGCGTACACTCATCGTCAAATTGTACTTATTTTGGCTCATGTACAAGAAAAACAAATGCTTTTCTTGTATTTCTGATTGAGTCTTTCTATCGCCTAATTGGAAGGATTTGCCTTAAGCCAAAGAGTACCATTATGATATGATACGCTTAGAACGACAAATACAGATAAATGCAAGTACAAGCACACAGATTTTCTATCCTCATTCCCCATAAAAGACACGCATTCCTTAAGAGATCTTACAATAATGTGTTTGAATGTTTTACCAATGCGCTAAATCATACGTCATTATAATCGTTTTAATCTTGATACTCGTTTTAATTTCTTTAATACCATTTTAGACTCTAAAAGACTTCATTGGATTCCCTTGAAAGGAATTTCTCTTAGATGCACTGCTTAATTATTAAATGCGCGGCATAGTCCATGTTAAACAGCAAGCACATATAACTCAAAAATGGAATACATGTCAATCACCCGCTGCTGTCTTTGCAGTATGTATCCTAGGTATTTATTCCTAAGAAATACCGTGATGATCAAACCGTGTGGATTGATTAGTTGAAGCTGACTTTCGTGATGGGCATTTGTGAATAAATTGTGTGTATATTTTAGGAACTGTGAGAAAAGGAAACCATGCAAATGATAAGAATAATAAAAGTAAATAATAGCGAAAGCACGTAATAATGCTGCCGAATGAAAAGCGTGCGACGTGCCGTTATAAATTTGACGGCGATAGTTTGATGGTCGGTTGGTGGCTTTGATTTGATCATCATGATTACAAACGTGCTAAGACCCAGAGCAGACAATCATAATCAGGAGATGGTCAGCAAAGCAGCAATAATAATAATAATAAAGAGTATCATATAAGTGCAATAATCACATTCAAGGCACGACTATTCATGCGTTCAGTACCACCACGACTATTTAAGTTCATCCTTGAGATTTGGTAAAAATTTCTTTACGCGTTGAATAAAAAGTGCAAAAAAAGTTAATCAAAAGCAAACTCAACTTAATTGTGGTGATGGTGGGTCAGCAGAAAAAACGGATGTTGTTGTGGGATGCCTCAGACAAAGATATATACCCATTGCCTTTGTTGCTGTTACATATATTACCATAATCATAATATTATTGCTATTATTATGACCATGTAAGAACAAACTACCATATTTATACTTTGTACATAGGTGCATAGTTTTCGTTCAGGGAATGTTCATAGTCATCAGAATGGAATGACCGATACACCTTGCTCACAACCATCACACTTATATGCCCTACTACTACACTATATGGGCTGCAAAACTGCCGTCGTAGGTGGTACAACCATGTTGTTGTATGCCCCATATATGGCTATCTGATGAGGATTAACCGCTTCATCGTGACGCTTTAAATATATGGTTATGTCCATAAAGGATCATGTCATGTAGTCTTGCTTTGAGTACAATTCTGATCTCTTGGTCCGATTTTTTTACACATTTGTACTTGCATCCTTTGACAAACTATATTAATATATGCTTATTATTGTTCGCGCTATTATTATTGCCCTACTACAAGTGTAACTTAAAATATATTAAGATCAATTTGGGGAAAAGTGATGACGATAATGAAACGATATGCCATTACTAACCCCTATGCCTTTTCTAGTTGTTCTGGTAGCTCAGTACCACAACAAAGATTCAGTTTTCTTTACTCTGATTGCATGAAGTAAAATGTGGATCGAGTAAGATGCATAAAATATAAGCTTTTTATGTCATAATGTGTCGAATACGAATCATTATTGTCACTTCATCTCTCCGCTCGCATTCAATTTGTCCGAGTTTAAATAAAAGACAAATTACATGCAAATGAAACATGATCGATACATTGCAATTTTTAGTTTAAAGAGAGAACTGATTGATAAACAAACATGTTTTGTCAGGTTGTTCAATTCAGTAATATATATGTGCTTATGTACATTTCGTAATCTTATTATTTAATTATAAATTATTTTCATATCAGGAAAAGGACATTGAAAAAATGAAAACTTTTGCTTACCTTGAAATTCAGAGAATGTATAAGTAATTTGAGCCGCTTCAGCTGTTTCTTTCGTTTGCACCGCGTGACCGTAGCAAAAACACAATATTTAATGTAATAAATATTATGGTGTGGTATGTATGTTTTCAAGAAACTTTCCTCTTTCTTCAGAAAGTCTTAAATGTAAATGTGAGTTGTCAAATCTTCATCTCAAAGTAGGTACATAATTCGGCCTTGTTAACAAGTCATTTCAGCGTTGCATTCGGAGTTGTTCATATTGTGTTTTTCTAATAAAGTATTTTTTACCTAAAAACTTATGTAAATCACGTGTAGGGCATTTATAAAAAAAAGTCTTGCGTGTATATATACTACAGGGAGTATATATGCGTGGAGATTATGTGAAAAGTCTTCCGAGAAAATGGCATAGGCACAGAGTTACACGTAAACACAAACGTTAAGGCATACATGAAGCACTGAAGCACTAGTATTTTTATGTTATTGCTTGTTCGTTTGGGACAACTGTTCATTGGGATCTGTCAAAAAACAGCATGTACACAAGTCATAAAACACAAGCATGAAATGTGATGAGAGCTCTGTCTATTCATTTGAGTCAGTACACTTTCTTGGGGAAACGATATGTTTGTGTGATGGAGTCTTTGAATATTTTTTGCACAGAGTGTCACTTTCGTTTGTGCTGCGACAATTGTGCACTTTCGTTTTATGAAGCGCGTGGTTTTTTGTTCCTTGAAGGATATATTTCGTCGCTTTATACTAGCAGGGAAATTTATCGGTTTTGTTTCAAAACAGTTCAACTATTTTACTGGGAGCTGAATCACTCTTTACGTTATCCATGTAAACCAGTCGTCACGCTGTATGAAACACTGAGGCACGCGACAAGTTTGATATTCAGAGAATCTAATATGTGCAGAGTACATATGTAATCACAACGCATACACATCAACAAATTGTTAACTTGCAATAATTTGATTATGTTCACATGGATCAGTTTATTTGAGTCAAACCGTATTTAATTACTTATTGGCGATATTGAAGCTGAAACAAAAGAAAAACGTTTTTGTTATTAAAAAAAACTTTTGCAGATTTTTGTAACAATTAACAAAACAAAAATGAGCTTGCATTTCACTTGAAAAGCCCTAATAATACAAAACATTGGTTTCTTTGAATCCTGTTAACAAGTTCCTATGAATCTGTTATGATGTTTGCTTGTGTATGTTTATAATGCTTATTCTCATACACATAGACTAAAATCATTGAACTGCTTGAATGTAGATATATGCAATATACGATATTCGCTTTCAGTGTTACGCAATGCAGAAGAAGAAATTGTAAGAATAATTAAAATAAAGTATGTTCAAAGACAAACCGCATGGGTTAAAAAGTTATAAAACATTTGATTATATGAATTTTTTATGGCTAAGCTAATATTTCATATATTATGTATGTCACGCTTGGGACCTAGAACTTCACAAAAATGATAATGATATCATGACATAGACATCACATATTTTTTTCCAGTCGACTCTCGTTACACGTCTCATTTAGTTTATGTGAGCTTGTTTTCCTCATAAGCAGTACATATCAAATTGCTCTTTTTACAATCGCATTCACGTAAACACTAACGTTTTTCATAAGAATAGCTATGGAATGTTGGTAGACGTCAAAAGCATGAATCTAGAATGAGCCAACAAGAAACACTGTAGTTCTTCAAGCGGAAAAAGTTTTTCCCATGCTCACCTTACACCTGTAACGTGATACTGGTTTAATTGAGGATGAAACAGGAAACGTACAGTAACATTCATACATAAAAACATGCACTCCAACTTTCACTTTCACTGCTACTGCAATGTGCTGTTGTGCAGGTGAAAGCAATGAAAGAGAAAGATGTGCGATGATATTTGAAAATTAGATAATCTACAACTTTTATCATTATTTCACTTTTTATCATGAAAAAATGCAAAACAAAGATACAAACGTTCTGTCTCCTGCATTGCTTAAACTAGAGGGGCACAATGAGTCAATCAGGATTAAAACAATAATTGCACCTGTTCAAGTGGCTCTGAGGTGTGACAACTTTTTCATATGCTTTCAAACTGAGTATAACTCTAAACACATATTTTCATGTATTTTCAAAGATATACCGACTGTCATTACAGGAACAAGCGGTAATTTATTTCTCGAGGACAGAACTTTGGTGATTACTTTTTATGTTTTACATAAGCTGTCATTACCTTTCATAAAAGTAAAATTGCCAAAATATCCATTTACGGGCAGGTGAAGGCACTTGTACGGTAGCACAAATGCATTAAAATCTTCATAACATAAGAAGCAGCAACAGTTAACATTTAAGGGATTGAATATCATCGATACTGATAAATGATACACGTTTACACAGTTCAGCAAATAAAAAGTCATAGAATACTAAACTTACAAACTGCAAAATTACAAATAAAAGAAATTTTATTTAGCATTTAATAATGGCACTTGCTGTTCTACAATAATTACCACTGCATTACTTTGGATAATTATAATGAGTACATCTCTGTCAGTTCTTTTTCCTTCAAGTCTGCAAACACAAACAATAACACACACGACGACGGTGATATGTCGACGATGAAGAAGATTGCCGAAGTGAAGCTCTGCGTTCACATTAGGCACGGCTTGGGCAAAACGGCAACGGTGATGTTGCTTGCTACTTCTAATTTCTAATGAACGATGATCCGCTCTTTTAGACGACCAAAAGAGATCTATAAGTTTTTGAGGGAGTGTATGGGTTTTGTGTGCGAGGAGAATAAGTGAAATGAGTTACTGGTTAGATTGCTGATGTTATGTGTGCATCTAATGTACTGTGTTTTGTATCTCACTTTGATTTCTTCTTGTTGAATGCAATGTGACTTGTTGTTGGCTGCTTGCCTTGTGCGGTGTTGGTTAGCTTTGGCTTCTATCTATCTCCCTCTTTCAGGCCTTTTCTTTTGCTTGCGACAACTGCATGCCTCCACTAACAGAATAATAATAATAAGAAGAAGAATGTGTGTGATGATGTGGTTCCTCTTTTTCGTTTTTTTCTGCTCCGGGTGTTGTTATTGTATACCTGAGCAGCACTAAAACTCCTGGCATGCCATGTATATTCATATTCTACCAAATATATTGCTACACGGTAGTCATTCACACAGGCTAGCTGTAAGTAATGCAAGTTAAACATGTATGTACCTTATATAACACGTATTTAGGTATATGTGTTTATACATGAGGTAAAATATTAGAGTGGCATGTCAGAAGTCTACTTGTGGGCTCCAATCCACTACACCTCTGCTTTTGGCTGCCAGTTCGTTTTTTGGGTCCTTTGGTCCTCTAATCCCGATGTGATGGCATGCCACCCTCACTCGTTTGGCTGACGTAGTATTAAAATAATGTTTGTGTGTTTTTTCTAGTTTAATATATGTAAAATACGCAAGTACTTCTTTTTATGTTCATGAACAGATATATACCTACAGCCACACATGGAAATCGAGAGAGATGATGATGAGAAGACAGTCAAGACGGCAAAAAAGCAGCAGTAGTGTCAAACCTCGCACAAGAAGAGCCAGAGCCACAACGACCACGGTGCGGTGCACAGATTTTATACGTCGAACAAGACTGAAAAAATGATGTTGATCATGTTGCTGATGATGATAATGATAAAATACGTATAAAGCCCAAGAATTCCTCTCTGGGATGATGTTCTCTTCAGTTATCTTCTTGCCATTAACCACCACCTCCACTTCACATTGTAACATAATTTTCGGTTATGCGTATATAGATGATCATACTCCAACACACGTGAAACAAAAAATGTAGCAGAAGAAGAATAGGAGAAGCTAATCGTGCAGTAAAGAAACCAGATAGACACATTAAAATGCTTTTTGTGCAAGCAATGTAAATACGCCTGATACTGGCGTGTTCTGATCTTGGTAGTGTAACGAATCAAGCATTACCCTTATGATGGTTCTTTTTGTAAGAAATTTGAGAAGCTGATGGTCCATGGAATTGTTTTATTTGTGTTTGGTTTTCAGTACGACTATCTAAACATAAAGAATCACTTATCAATATAACGTATAGTTGTCACTGATAGATACAACTTAAAACACGAAAACATGTTACAAGGAGCCCGTATAGTGCACATTTGGCCCTGAAAGTTGTGCTAATTCAGTAGACATATTTAGAAGAAAATCATAGGTAAAACTTTGACTTTTTTACTTGTTCAAATTCTTATTTCTTTTATTAATCCTTCATAATTGTGTAAAACTGCGATATATAGTAAATCTAAAAAAAAATGACAAATTCAAAGAAATGAAGCGTACAACAAAAATATGGTTTATTATCGTCATTGTCATCATCATAGCCAATACGGGTTTTCTTCCCACTAGCTGAAAAAATAAACTCCCATTTAAGAAAGCTTAATGTTCTTCTTAATATCATCGTTATCATTGCACTTTTCAGTACTATTTGTCTGTCAATAAGAAAGAAAATGGGAGGAGAACCTCCACACCACAATCAGTGTAGTCAATGCCTGCCGCCATCGCCGCCACCACCAACACAACGAAAAAAAGACCGTTCATCTACCAATTTCCTCCACACAGCACTGTTTTAAAAACAATGTTTGCAATTTAAATTATTATTGTGTATTCATATTTTTGTTATCATACATGCCAAAAAGATATCGTGTGTCAGCTGCCATTTTGATGGTATGTTATGTAGTTTGTTTGTAGTCTCTCTTTCCATTTTTATTACGGGCATATAACATACTTTATAAGGTGTTCTCTCCTCACTTTACGCACACTCTTTAAAATCACGACGATTCTGAATTTAATGTATGTAGTATTGAACAAACGTCCGTATTCTTATGATATGAACTTGATGTCAAAGTTATAAAAAAAGTTGTCGATCATGTTGATTGGCTATAGAAAATGTTGAATATGTGACCATGTGTGGAAGAAGAAGGAATGAATTGAATTGATTTGAGACTTTTTTGTGCTCACTCACTCTTTTCTTTTCATAGTACAAAAATCTTGAGACAAGTAGAAGGTTTTTCAAATATAATAGGTAAGCTTTTATATGTACACAGTTGTGGTAGTGGAGGTTGTAAATTTTTTTGTTAGTTTAGTATAATATCTGTATACATAGACACATGAGACGAGAGTGTAAGGTGTACCGTGCTCAATCGTACAGTCTGTGTACACATATGATAAAAAAGATTTTTATGATAATTTTGCAATGGGAATGTAATAACAAGACACATTTACTAATGTGCATTAATATGATTCTATTATGCATCAAGCGCACATACCACCTAATCATCAGAGTCATCAACACAATTCATGTAATGGCATTACCAGTTGATTTGCAGCCACCAAGAAAACGACTCTTGGCTTTGTTCAATTCTCAACGCGTCTAGTTTGAAGCCAGCTTCTTGCACACAACGCAAGCGGTTGCATGTCTCAATAAACATACTACAACAAATTCTTCCACAAAAGCCAATTTAGATTTTTGTGCAGGTGTAAAAAAGTTTAATGATTTGCCGAAGTAATAACTAGACTGGGCGAAGGTAGTAGTTGCAGTATTGGAGGTAATAATTTGATGTCTGTACGAGCAAATTTCAATTTTTCAAGTTTTACCTTCAAAGAAATAATATTTGATTGAAAGGATCGAGGAGACTGATAAAGTGTAATGAATAAAAGCGTTGACAATTAATAGTGCCTTGCCTGCCTACAAGAATACAAACAATGATTCTTTACTCCAATAACCATCACTGTTCCGTTTTTTGAACCATCTGACCACTAGTTATACGACAATGATGAAGAATGATATAAATGAATGTAAACGTAGAGATACAAAAAGTGTGAGGATGAAATAGATGATATATGTAAGGCAAACTGGTGTTTTTCTGTAAGTGCTGAAGCACGAAAAGTAGTAGTAGTTAGAGGAAAATATTCGAGGTAATTTATATGACCATTTTCTGATTCTGTGGCGGCGGTGCACTCACATTAAAAGGAGAATGTCAGAAAAAAATGAGCAAAAACATAGAAAATAGGTACAAAAGTTGCCAAAGAATATGGTATACACCCACAACACGGCAGCCACAACGCATCGTAGAACAAAATAAAGTTTGCATTAGTACAAAGGTGCTTTGATATTGGTCATTTTATTTTAAAAGTGCAACTTTTTGTGTAGTGTATCAGTGTATGTATGGAATATGACATAGTAACTGTTAGAGGTAGTAATTTTGAAGGGGCATAGTTTTGATGTGTTTAGTTTGGTTATCTTGATATGCAAAGAAGACCAAAAATTATACAAATAATAGTAATGATAATGGCACTGGTAAATGGGAATATACAGCTTCCTCAAATTAGTGGAGGTGCATTGGCTCATTATGCATACTTGCATGTATGATAACTGCATGCATATACGTGATGGGTGTAGGATTTCTAGTTTGGCGCATGAAAGTATGCAAGTTGTAAATTATGTACATACACTGATTTTGAAGAGGAGGAGGTGGAATGCTTTTCGAAAACAGGCCCAGCGGCAAGGAATTCTTGAGACCTTTGATGTTAATACATGCAGACCAGACAAAGTTGATACTGATAATGATTATGTGATGAAACAATGTACTTTCGCTGGCGCACACATTCACTAAATTTGATTCTCAGATCCGCTTTTTTATTCCGCCATTAATGTTCATAGAGAAATTTTATCATCGCTTCACTTCTATTAGAACTTGAACTATTTCAATTTTGCTCAAGAAAACTTATTGTGTCTTGAGTGGGATGAGATATAATGCAATTTATTATAATCCATTTTTATTTTTCAGTATAGTACTTACAATTTAAGTAAAGAAATAATTTTTATGAGTATAATCCACAAAGTCACCATTTTCAGAACCACTTTTTTAAGTTAAAAAAGTATTTAAAAACACTCATCTCGTCTTATTTCTATTATATGCTTAATTAACGTATTATTGCAAATCGTCAATTTTCTTTATATCGCATTATATTGCATGGCCGTTCATAATATAGCCATACAGAATGTACCACGTACTTAGGAAGTGGTTTTAAGGTATCAATTAGATGATTATTAAGATGATCTTCAATGACATTTGCAACTAAAAACAGAAAAGTGGTATAATTTTCGTTTTGCAGTTACATGTACAAATTTGGTGACATACGCGTATGGGTGATGACACATATCATCAACGTAATTTGATTCTACGTATACTCTGTAATAATGTGGATTCTACGTGTAAAAGTAAACACCTCTGCTATTTGTTACTTGAAGGATATACGTAAACAGCCACCTCTGCCTCCTCCTCATCCATAAAATTTGAGAGCAAGAGTCAAGTAATTTTGTTCCACCTTCTTTTACAATACTTCGGATATTTCTTGTGCAAATCATGTTTTGGTGACGATGAGAGCTCACCCACCGATCAGTTCCCAAGAAGATCGCAAAATCAGTTTTATGTATTTGTGCTTCATTTACTTACTCCACCATACCACCGTTCCACGCAAACACTTAACACATTATACTTCCCTATAGCATTCATTCAGAATTAATCAAAGTGACATTTGAAAAGAATGTGAGTGGGGGAAGCTACGAGGGTGGCGTGTAGGAAGGAAGAGTGCATCAGCAAAATATTTAATTCGTGCAAACCTTTTCTAGCTATTCAATGTACATTTCACTAAGATAAAAGAAAACAATATTATTAATTCTTATTGGTATTATCAAGCATTCTGGAAGTTCATGCAAGTAAATAAATGAATTCTCAAAATAATGAGCTTTGATACAAAAAAAACCTTGAATGAAAAGCGAAAGTTACGAAAATATTTTCACACTTTGATATATGACTACCCGGATTCTATATTACATTATATTATTTGATGATTGCAAACAGAAATAAATAAAAAGGTTGAACAAATAAAATAAAACATTCCGTATTCAAGAGGAGTTCCCGTATGATGGAAAGGAGAATGCAACAAGTTTCCTCTTCAGCGAGAAAATCACTTCATGTATGCAAACCTACACTATGTCATCGGTACGAACAATGCAACAATATTACAATGGGTACAAAGTACAAAAGCAATAGGTATACTGTTTTTTACACATCTTATTACTCCGTCCGTCCGACGGGGGAGATGAGCGGTGGCGGGACACTTACTAAGCTCTGATATTGTGGCAAGTCTGTGATAAACATTTAATGTGCGAAAATGTTCACACACATTCCTCCACATCTCCTTCTATCCTCCCCTGATACTTCATCTCTCATATTTTGAGTTGGTGGATACGTGGGAACTTGTGGGAAACATCTCTGTACAATATATTTTGATTATATGACGAAGATGATGATCATGAAGGTTCTCTTTTTGCCATAGCCATCATTACGATGAATCATGAACAATATCACTTGAAATAAGCAAAGAACCGTCTTTTGTATTGTTACTTAAGCAGTCTGCATCGTCAACTTAAATCGTAATTTTCATGCGTAGAGCATAAAATGCGTATGAGTCCCGCCAGCTATTTTAAGCATTCATTCATCCGCATGTCCCATCTCTTTTTTGTCTCTGAGAACCCTGCTGCCCAGAATCAACTCGCTCAATCAAAAATGTAATATTCTTTTTTTCCCCGAAAAGTCCCATGTCTTTGGTTTATACCACCGATTTATTATATTACATTATTTGCACTCGGAGTAAACGTAAAACTAATGATCATAATCACAACGAGCTAGAAAGCCAAAAAGGTGAGGAACAATGGAAGCATCTAAACGTAAAGAAGAGAAAAAGAATTTCTAATACTGTGGGGTAGATTCTTACAAAAGAACCACTTTTTCCACGACTCGTATACTTTGGCGATGAGGACGTGGGAACGAGTGAAGAGTCGTCCCACGTCCAGAGTATTTCTCCCTTTTACTGACTTGCCTTCAAAGTTTTAAAAGAAAAGAAAAAGATCCCTAATTTATTAAAGTGTACTTTCCACTTAATTTTTTACCTTACATAACTGCGACTGATCCTGATCTTGTCCGGGACGGGACCCTTTAGTATTCACCCTTCCTCTCCTGTCAGTAGAGCTCCCTCTTCCTATTCGTTGCTCTGCTCTGGACGATTTGCTGTTTCATTTACCAAAAGGACTGAAGAATATCAGAGAAGAGAAAAGGGCCCCCTTCTCCGTTTCGTGTAAAAGCAAAACGAAAACCTGTCAGTCGAGATTCTAAAAGGAGCGCGGAACGGGAGTTCTGCTCAGCAACAAGCCCATCAGGTTAGAGGTGGATTTCTTCCTACACATATACCTTCCTATACACAACAATTTAGATTTTTATACGAGACTTTTATGCAGTATACTCTTTGCATCATCCTCCTTTCCCCTTGCGTACCTATGCACTCACATGCAACTAACTCCTCCATTTACTACTCCAACGAGAAACTTTATAAAAGAATATTTTAAGAGAGGGAGAGAAATATAAATTTCTATTATTTCATCTTTTGCATCCCACGGGCTGAGATTTTTATTATTTTCTCCCTCCTTCTCACCATTTATATTTTTGTCCACCTCGGCATAATGCTGGGCTACAAATGCACATTACATTATTTTTTCTATTGTACACGACAAAGTCCTAAATTTTAGAAGACGGGAGATTTGGAATGTTTTTTGCGATTCTTTCCATCCTTCCTTCCTTCCTTTCTACTCGTCTCATTGATCAAAAGATTTTGCTCCTTTTCCAAAAAATAAATAAACAAAGTGGAGACAAAAGACAAGGGAATCTTTCTTCCAAAATCTCTCTTGACAGATTCCACATTTTTGGACGAATTCTGTGTATCGCCATCAAAGGGAGCGAGAAAACAATCTTGTATCTAAAAAGTGTAAGCACAAGAATAAATGCTTGAAAATCCGGGTTTATTAGCTTACGGATTACAGTTTATCTGTTTCTACGTTTGTGTGTGCATAAATTCTCCTTCCCTTCCTTCCACATACACACAAGTTGATTAGAAGTGAGTGCGTGGGAATTCCTGGGAATGAAGTGCTAAACATCGTATATTATGGTATTACAAACTATTATTATTTCCATTATTATGGTTTATGTTGATCCCTTTCTTCCCTCTGCAACAGGAGTCGTTGGAGAGGAGGAAAAGCATATATGTATGACATCGACGTAGCCGTTCATACTGTACATTTCTTTTACAAAGTTTCTACTTTAGATTTCATAGGCGAAGTGATGCGTTTCGTTCTTTCTCATTTCATCCATTTTTCCATCCACGCCACACTTTTGGAATTCTTCGAGGCATCTGCATCTTTCCGTCTTCTCCTTCACTGCCGTCGTATATTATTTTGCTTTTCATGTTTCGCTAAACCAAACCATAACTAAACACGCAATCAGCAAACGGCGTGTTAACTATTTTCCTATATTATATTTATTCAGCTTCTCCTACACGAAACTATTGGATCAAGAACAAAATGCAAAAGAACGAGGAATGTCAAGCTGGCTAATCTGCCAAACTTAATGTCTTCAAAGAGATCGGTCACAAGCAGACGAACGCTACATTAATCTCAGCGTCCTAAAAGAACTAATTACAAGAAGACGACTACTACAAAGAAGAACAAGAAGATGCCTTTCTTCTCATTCTATTGTTGTACTCCTTCTATATAGATGGATCTCCTACTATTTGTATTTATAGAACAGTTTCAAAATAAAAAATGATTTTTATTTTTTCGTATTCCTACTTCTGCTCTCCTTCACTTCTACCTAAAAAATGATCCTACTTGTTTAACCTTTTCTGTCACCATTCAAAGGAAAGAATCACAATAGACAAGACGGACTTTACTAGGAGACAAGATATTTTGGAAGCGCGTTGGAGGTAGCAAACCTTTATCAGAATCCACAGCACAAGATTCGTGTGTTTCAAAACGCAAAAAAAATAATTAACATCATATGCATATTTTGTACGTATACACAAACAAATACATTTTTTGTTATGGGTTAAAAGATAGACCGTTCTTTTTCAGTATTATTGGGTACAACACATTCCATTGGCACCATTTTTCACATCACAATGCTTTTAAACTTGCGCTTTTATTCGTTTTTTTTTCTTTTCTAACACAACACGATGATCTATACACGTCTACGTAGAATGCAATTAAAGCTGAAAAGTTCAGCTAGAACTTGTGACTCACCCAGAAAAAAGAAAATTCAGTAATGGTAGTTGCTAGTAGTACACCATTATAAAGTATATTTTATGAAGAACAAAATATTGGCAATGGCACACTAAAGTCATGGTTGTTCCTTGTCTCTTTAGTATTTACTATTATTTCCATTATAACAAACAATAATTACATTATTATTATATCCATTATGGTTATGCATACCATCATCGTCATTGTACTTCAAGTTATCACGAAACATTACATTGTAGGATTGTGTTACAATTGATGTTGTCGACGTTTGTCTACCGACTGCCGATACGTTGTTTATACTCATATACTTTATATATACTCACTAGTGAGAACATCAGCTTGTATGTTTATATTAAGAAAGAAAAAGAGATGAGATGAGTAGCACCCACGCATTGCAAAAAAATCTAGTGAACCATTAGAAGCAAAAGCCGCATCGTCAGTTTGTCGTCGTCTTTCTTGACGAAAAAACGCCTTTTAGCTTTGGCTTTTTCTTACAAAGTGTGGCGGCGAGAAGTTTATGGTAAAACACATAAAAACATACTTATACAAACTTATTTCATTTCACACAAGTATCAGGAAAGAGCAACAGTCAGTTCTTTCAAAGAAAAGTTACTTGTGTGCGATTTTACAAAGCTCTCAGATAAAAGAAAATATATATTCAACATGTACTGAGTAGCTGATCATCTCCGTCAGCTTCTTGCCTCTATTTAAATCAGACTATTACTATTATAAAAAGAGTTTTGCTTTGGATTTTTTTCCCTTTCATTTTATGTTCTCAAAAACGGAGTAGTAATGAAGAGAAAATGATCAATTTGAGGATAGGAAACGGAGAAGGACAAGATACGAGTTTACGAATAATAATAAACAAAGATAGAGTATATCCCCCAACGATTATAGCTGCTTTTATACAAATTTCTAATAACATTTTTTGGCAAACCGACCTTAAACATTATTGTATCTGTACGCACGGAAACAGGCTGAAAATATAATGCAAGCAAGGTGGGTACATCATGTTATACGATTCACATTTCACCTAGGTCGGTCCTTTCTGTTTTCGGTTACGTTACGTGTGGTGTAATTTGTGTGCATGTTTTATATGCCGGCACATTCTTCACCCTCGCCGCCCCCACCTGATCTACTATTTGTATGCATGATGATGATTTGGGTGTTTACACAAACACTAACACTGTAAATCCTAGTAACCTAATCGAAGGTTGGTACAGAGAAAAGGGAAGATTTGTGCAAAAAATAACTTTATGATAAATACACAAACTTGCTAATAGTGTAAGAAAGATTATAAACAATTTTATTTATGTACAGCATTCTTATATTCTTTAAATTCTCAAATGCAAAGCATAAAGGATTTCCACTAGTAGAGCTGATGTTTTCTTTTCGTGTCCTCTTACTAGAAATTGAGAAGAGAGTGATTGCTTCATGCTAATACAAACTTTTCTGCATTATTCTACATTCAACATTAGAAGATTTGTAGTTGGCAGTGGATGTCGTTTTTTAAAGATTAGCCCACACAAATATGCTTTTTTCTGCCTTAAAACCAAGTGTCTGATATTAATGATACTATACATAATGGAGCTGATGATGATGATCAAAAATGGTCTTCCAAAGAAGTAGGAGTATGTGCCTTTGTACTTATCTTTATTCTATTTATTTGTGTAGTATACCGCTATGTACTCCTGTTATATTCCGTCGTCTAGTGTACATTATAATGACATGACCTAATCCAAACTTTTTTGGTGAGAAAAGATTGAAATCTGCATTAATGACATACATTATCCTCCTCCGACATTAGTAAACTGTAAACATATACCAAACTTTTCAAGTAGTTCTATGTTGTGGTTTTGCAGTTTAAGAAACAAGTTGTGCATGTCTCAAAATGCCCACACAAATTTCTCATCTTCGCCTTTCACTTGTAATTCGAAATCATTTAAGAGAATTCTGTACTTTTTGAAAATACTTAAAAAGTATACAAGAATTCCTTGAAGAATTTCACACAGAAATCAGGGTACAAAGAAGCACGCAAGGATAATGATAATGGATAGTGATTAAAACATTAAATAATGGCGGAGCCAATGAAAATCTGTCATAGATATAGTTAGAATGATACCACGTAATTTCTATATGAACCGCCTTACAAATGTCAGGTGTCAAGTTTAATGTAACCTTGTGTAAGTGTGATTAGAGTTGATTTAACTGCACACTATTATCCTCGCGTATAAAAACTACGAATTATTTGTAAATTGATACGGGTTTTTAAAATAAGCCTGTGCAGCTTGTCATTGCATCTCATTTGCTTCCAATCCTTGTCTAAAACATATATTAGTGACATTAGTGTATATAATTGTGAAAAGTACAGCTTCTATATACTTCTTGTAATTATGGCGTTGGCGTTGGTTATCACTGTGCCAAACTAAGCTTGATGAGGATGATATGATACAAATACTATCATACAATACAGTTTTTGCTTACGAAGCAATTGTCAGTAAATTATTGGTGATTGTGTAAAGAACTTTAAAATTTTTAGTACTTACAACGTTACAATGCTACCGCGAATCAGTTTCAGTTGCAAATCCCTGATAAATTCTTTTAGCAGCATGCTGCAATCGAGAAGCTGCTGTCCTGGTGCTGGCATTGGTTTTTGCTGCCACCTCCGCACAAAGACCTAATTTTCTTGTTTCACTGTCTTGCTTCTGTCTAATGGGTGTGTATTTTATATAGCACTGAAATTCTTTCTTTTGAAAGCCTGGTGATGGCAAAGAAATTGGTGAAGGAATGAACAACAAAGTGAACATTACCAAGCTCGTCTTCTCTCTCATTGCTCATTCATAATAATGTACCAGAAAAATATCAAACTCAAAAGTATACAAAATATGCGCTTTCCCTGGTAAGGAGCGGAAAATAACGCACTTTCTGATTTCATTAAGATTCAAACACGAGATACAAAAGTTTAGTTTCAGGTTGCATGGAAAGAAAGCAAATCATTTAGGTATACTTTAACATTTAACCGCGAGTTTAATATAACGTCAGACAGAGCCGTTCAGTGGCTTCCGCCTTGTTACTTGAATTTTGCAATTGCTTTACCAAAAACACGCATGCTGCATGAACAAGTGAAAAGCCTATTAGATACATCATCGTCATCGTCAAATAATTTCAAGTCAAGATTTATTAGCATCTCATCTTTCAACCTCCTCTCTACTGCTATTACTTATCCAGTTAAATACATTTTTAACCTTCCATGAGCTGCCAGTTTAAAAAACATTAAATACAGTCTTCAGATTTTCAGTCACTAATTTTATTTTGTTTCATAAAACAGTAATGTGGTATCAGTATGTCTGTCTCTCTTTTTGGCAGTCCAGGCTTTTAGAAAGTTTTACGGGATAGATTATTACTTGTAAGTACACTTGCATATAATGTAATATAATCAAAAAATTCAAATTCATCCGTCTTTAATTGCTTGGTATTTAATAATTACACGAAATCGAATTTGCAAGATTCGTCTACACTGTAGTACAATTGCATTTAATGGAAATATTTAATTGTCTTTTTGTTCTCCTGTAAATTAAATTCGTTTTGTAAAAACATATCTGCAGTAATTTCAAAGGAAACCGGGCTGAAAAAGTACAAAGATTACTGTGTTTTACACGGTAGTAAAGTTTACAAACGAAGCCGTGACTAGTGTTGCCAATCCTTGCGCACAATGTGAGCTATGTACAAGGTTTTTCTTTACAATATGATAGTGCATGAAAGTTTTCTATTTGGACTAAGTTAAAAACGAATGGTATTTTTTGGTGAATGGAATGATAAAAACGAAAACTCCTACGATCTCATTACAAAGGGGAAACAATGCATTAAAATATGTCATCCCACCCGAAGCAAAGTGAAACCGAAAATTGGCCCGCTCGTTGGTGCATGTAAGCACAAACTATGTGAGAGATTTCTGTCTCGATTACCACTCTGACTACTGCATACTTTTTATATGGCTGATTCGGCTGATATGCTTCGATTTAAAAACGTGTTGCCTGCCAGTATAAACTTCATTGCTTTTCTATATACACGAATGCCCACATCACATCCTTCACGATTCAGGCGTTATTATTACCAACCAATGAATGAAAACAGTGGCTTCAAAACTTTAGTTGCAATAAGGATATAATAAAGAAAGAAAAAATCCCTAGTGACAGCAGTTACTATTGTGACAATTTTAGTAAATTAGATATTGAATTTATCTGATATCTGAAATGGTCGCTCAAGGGCTAAGGCTAACATGGAGCAATTAAAAGTTTCATTCTCCCCCTTTGTAATTTACTGTTTCACCAGTTCTTTTTGCGTAAGATCCAACCGAAGATTTGTTACGGTTCCAACTCAAGTCTACTGGTTAGGCTTGAGCAGTTGACTCTACTGACAATAACGACATGATCCGCAAGGCAATTCGGTTGATAGCGTACGCGTTGCAGTTACGCTATCGTGAAATTATAATAAAAATACTTATTCACTAACTGAGTTGCAGTTTAATGTCCTGTTTGAATTTGAATCTTGTTCGTTTATCGTTTGGAGGAGAAACGGCAAATGAAGATGACAATATTGTAATAGTTGACACGAGAAAACAAAAATCATGCCGACCGGAGCGTAAACATGAAAATTCACCTATTCTATAAACCGTTTCAAAATTATGCCATGGAACAATACTAAAGATCTCTTATAGTTATGCTACATATCTGCTAGGAACTCGGTGTGATTTAAAAGCACGTCCTCCACCACCGCCGCCACAAATAACAAAACACGCTACTACGGTAGCGTTCAAGAGGCAATCATCATCGTCGATTGGCATCTGAAATAATGTTACTACAAGCTTCCTTTTTACTAAATTGCTCTTCTAGTCTAGTCTAGTTTTAAAAAATTTCAGTGATTTATAAGCTTCATGGTGATTATTATCAAGTTCTAAGTTCTGGCACATAACATGTGGGAAACGAGCATAAAACACATGCTTCTTCGAAAGCAATAAAGATATCACTTTTTCTTTGGGATATTTCCCATCTGTATAATGTTACATTTCAAGAAGTGATAGTTGTGAATGCGGTAATGTTGGTAAATTGCTGTAATGGGGTTCATTTTAATAGGATACTAATACGGGTGTAAAATGCAAATGAAATCGACTGCCACACACACACATATGGTCTTTTCTCGCGACATGAGAATGCATATAAATCTTGTACGAATACATAATGGTGATGATTTGTATATTAGTTTAGGAACAACACAACATCAGTCGAAATTGTCACTAGCGAGCAAAGAGAAAAACGCATGTTGTACTACTACTACCACCTTTGCCATATACATACATATCACTTTTAATTGACCTGTACAAGATTCAAATCAAAAAGCTAGTAAGCAGGACTAGAAAAAAAGATCGAAATTGAATCCATCGCTCGACTTGTTCCTGATTATGCATTTTAACCTTGATGATCAACTATTAAATTCTAAAATTGGATTTAGATTTGTGCTTGTTTTCCGGTAGTTTTCTCCTAAAAGAAAAGTATGTACTCGTTTTACGTAAACACTAATTATAATTTCAATTGCATGCATAATTACATTTCAACTAATTTAAATAGCATATTTACTTTAAGGCAAAATTAATCTCTCTTAGATTTAGTTCTTCTTAAATCTTTGTTATACAACATAGATTATCGACAATCAAGTATTTCAGAAGTCAATTTGTGCTGACAGGCACTTAGATATTTTCACTTTTTGTTTTGAACTACTAATTATTTTACAGAGCAGATATTCTATTATAATAATTCATTGACTTTTTAGTTTTCTTTTCTTAGAACTGTCTCACCGATTTTCTTCAGAAACAAAGACAAAATGTGTGCTGTTACACTTTACACAACCCGAAACCTTTTGATTTTGGTACGTAAATGAGATCTTGTGTTGGAGGAAGTTGATTGCGCTCCATTTACTCTTCTCTCTTATGTTGTATCTTTTTTACGCATGTAATTACACGGATAAACTGTTGAAAGTTTTTAGAAACATCCTCCTAGTTCAAACTAGCAGTTATGTAAAGGTAATATTCCTTCCCATTGGTTGATTAGATTTATATGGGGAAATTTTCAATAAATTTTGGTGAACATAAATAGGCAATACTTTTTTGCAGTAATATGGAAATTTTGTTGTCATGTTGATTTTGCTATTTATTACAGTACGCCTAATATAAGCCTAATTTTGTACCTGTTTCGGTATTTTATCAAGTCAAAATACCGAAACAAATTCAATAAACAAATTCCTTTCAATATAATATGAATTTACTGTGGATTACCCTAACTACAAAACAACTTAAACCAAATGAAGAGCATAAAAGTTAATGTAAAAAGGTATCGTTACAAAAAGCAAAAAGTAATGTGCCAACAGCACCCGGGGTTCCCAGGCGGTCACCCATCCAAGTACTAACCGGGCCCGACGTTGCTTAACTTCAGTGATCGGACGAGAACTGGTGTATTCAACGTGGTATGGCCGTTGGCATACTTCGAACTGAATTAGATTGCTGTTAGTGGGCACGTTGCTGCTCCGCTGCCTTTTTAGCTTGGTCTGAACTCTGAACGCGTTCATGCACCGTTCACTTTGTTTTCCTTTTTGTTTGTGAGTGAATAAGGAGAGACATCTACTGTTGGTTATCCTATGATCTGCCGTGCCGCAGGTTAACCCGCCAAGTCTAAGCAGAATCTTCTTTTCAAAATTTTGAATTACTTACCTCTAGACGTTATTTGCATCACAAATTATTTGAATCAAAAGGTACTTAAGAGCAGATTACATAAACGATTTACATTGTTTAAGAAAAGTACCAAAAAATTCAAACCTTAAATTTCAAACGTCAATTTTGCCAATAAATAACTCGTAAAGTTTGCAGTCACAGCAAAACTTGCATTGTAAATCAAGTGGGTTTGCGTTCAAGCTTTGTATGAAGCAACTCTGGCCTTCCCACAATACATATTAATCTTTCGCCTTTTACTAAAGATTACTGTGTGGGAGGGCGCATATATGAGAATTTTACAATTTTTTCCAGCCTACCGAAAGGTGGGCAACTAAGTAATCAAAAGATAAAACTTTCCTACCTGCCTAGGAGGATGAGAACGCTATACAGAACAGATTATAGAACGATTCTGACCGCTGATGTTGTCATTGCAAGTGGGATGATGATAATGATGATGATGAGCAATTGACTCGTCGGGTGCTACTGATTTTGTCATTTAACAGTTTAAGTATTTAATATAAAGCATGTGAATATGTATCTTTAGTTTAGTTTAGCTTTATGTCGATGTCGAAAATTCAGACTTGATTATTAAGCCAATTGTGAGTTTTTTATTACATACTGCATAGGTGTATGGCATATTGTTATGGTTTTAGTTTTAACTAAATGATTTTTAAAGTCATTAAAATGGAAAGTGCTTGCTGCGTATATATATTGACAATAAATTGTTATGGAAGATAATATGACATGCAGACACTACTCTTTTCGCAGAAATATTGTGGCAGTGGAGGGTTTTCATACTAAAGGCAATTACTAATGATTCACTTACTGTTAGTTATCTTTACCTGTAATGACATTTTGATGTACCTACCCGTAACTTTCTACCTCCCTACAATAATTCGACAGCATTCTCAATTTTTTGTAAATATGTCTTCAGATATATCGGTTACTATTAATAATTCTTTATTAATTTAAAGACCAAACCGGCTACCGGTACCGCACTAGCTGCTTGTTAATCTAAATCGAAGTATCCAATATTCACTTTTTTGGGCTAATGGGTATGTAGAACCGTTATTCTATTTATTATTAGCTAAATTAAATAAATAATACAAAATTTATTCCAAACAATTGTGATCATTCTCATCCGTATAATGGAAAATATTATGCACGCTAATGTGTCTATAAACAACAATATATGATATATTTCGTGTCATGTGTCCGCTTTGTTGGCTGCATGCAGAATTTCTAGGTCATAAATATATGCGCATAAATCAACTCATATAAGTTGGAATGGAATGAATCATTAATGCATGGAAAATGAAACAAAGTTGGTCACATTGCACACTAACCAAGTTGTTTTGTAGGTGAACGTGTTTGTGGAAAGAAAAACGAGAAAGCTTTAGTGCAATTCGTCTGATAAAAATGGGCATCTCTTTTAATTGTTTCTCACTATCATTTACAGTATCGGTGGTTTTAATTTCTTGGGTACTTAATACTTTTAACAAATTCAATGTTTTACAGAGTAATGTATAAATACTTACCTAACTCATTGTATTAATACTTGTATACAAGTGTTGTTTTTATTGCTATTATCGTCGGTTTTCAGCTACACTCAGCAAACGCCTGGTCATGGTCTATAGCTCATAATGACGCTGATGTCGACAAGAACATGGACATGGATAACTTGGAAGATAAAGATACAGAAGGGGTAATCAGTAACTTGAATTCTGAAATGGAAGGAGATGTCCTGGAGGAAGAAGATGTTGAAAATGAGCAAAACTTAAGATGCTCTCAACACTTTAACCGGAATCTCTATAGGGTTCGGTTACTATATTATTTTGATCATGGACCTATGACAACAAGCATGCAACTTATAATTTACATGAATTGCTAACCAACATAGCTTATCGCGTTTTTGGGTTTTCTCTGAACATGTAGATATTAAAGTCAGTGATGCCTCCTGGTGTGAATTTCACAGAAAGAATTAGTAGACAAGACGATACGGACACCGATCCAAACGATTTAGTACAAAGTATGCTAAACCTGGAATTCTCCCAAATTATTGGACCCGTTTTAAGAATCGTGGGATCCGCAGCAGCATCTAATGCAACTGCTATTGACGAAAATTATAACAGTTTACCACTAGCCGTAAGATACCAAGTAAATGATTTCATCAAATTTACAGTGGATCTTTTAACAACAACATAATATTAACTGGTGTAATTAATACGCACGTATTTGTATGCGTCATATCATGAAACAAAAATCATGTGTAACAAGGTATACAAAGAAACTCTGCTTTATTTTCGTGAATATTTATTTAGTGTATTGCTGAAAATCTGCACAAGAATAACAACTATCAAACAAAGAAATAATTTAACATTTCAACATTGAATAATATGCCAAGCTGTCTTTTGACAAAAAATTCCATGTATTTTAAGCGCATATTCCATCATATGTAGTCTCATGCCAACCCTCTGCAACAAAACTAAACAACACAAAGACCGAGAAAGTCATGAGAAATTGATTTCATCGTTTTTCAAAAGTAAAACATAAATACAACAGATGGCGAGTATATGAACTCTAGTGTCAAGGAACCGGAACGTTGAGTAAAATATGCTTGTGTTGATGCACTCACAAAACTACCAAATGACAAAGTAAAAACTGCGCATATATTCAAGTCCCATTTAAAGTTTAACATTTTACGGACATATATCTGTAGGTTATATTTAATTTTCCATATTATATATTAATTGGTACGATCCTCTCACCTCTCAATGTTGATATCCGTATTTTAAAATGATGCAAAAAAATTTGCAGCAAGCGATAATAGATTTTTCATGGGACGACATTTGTGCTCATCTGTAAATCTTATCCTAAACTATTTACTTCTATCTACCGCAGCCATAATCAATAACACCTGGGATATATTTTATGATTTCATTAATGTCATTTTTTATTCTACGTTTTTGCACTTTGAGAAATTTCTTCATTCAGAAATCAAACCAATAATATACACGATAGTGGAAGTGGAACTATCAATTTCCTGAACTGTGACTTCTGCTATGAGTAGTCATAAGTATTATGATTATGCATAAACGGAAGCTCTGATATTTGTTAAAATTATTTTGGAGGCATTTATTGGGTCCCGTATAAGAAATGTCTCCCATGCGTTTCTGGTGGACACTTGGGATTTTTTTTTCATTTTAGTTTTGGGTAATTGGGTATCAAAAAGGTCATCACAATATTATATAATTTAAGAGATAGTTTTTACACTTACAGAAAGAAACTCACAATCAGGGCTACTTAGCAGTTATTAAATTTTAATTTTAC
>CM056170.1:11160443-11217144 GCA_029691765.1 Entomobrya proxima | reverse complement strand
AACCAAAATAGTGCAAGTGCCGAGGAAAATTCACCAACTTCCAAAATGGATACTGAAAACAGTACTGAGACCACCAAAAAATCAGAATTTCAATTAGTGCTAGAGAAACTGAATTCAATTGACGAACAAGTGCAGGAAATCAAAACAATAAAATCACAACAAAAAACCATAATTGACCTGCAATCACAAAATAGTATCAGACTATCCGACTTAGAAAATGAAAATCGATCTCTTAAAAGCCGAGTTGATTTCTACGAAAAGCTTACTGATAAGTTGTTACGCGATACGAATTTCCAAAATCTAATAATGCACGGAGTTGTAGATAATGAAAAAGAGTCTAACACAGTTCTCGAGAAGAACATTAACATTTTTATTCAAAAAACACTCGGAACCCAAATATTAGTTGACACATGCTACCGCATTGGAGCCTATAAGGCAAATTCGCACAGACCAGTTCGTATCAGATTCAATAATCATAGTGACCGAATTTATGTTTTTGAGAACATGAAAAAGTTTCCGGAGGGTATCTCAGTGAGAAGTGATCTTCCGCTTCACATTAGGAAAAATGAAAATCTACTTCGGAGCAAGAAAACCGAACTAACGGATAATGGCATTAACGCAACAATTGATTGGAAAAATAACACGGTACAAGGGGCAGATGGAAGCTCATACGCCCTGCTAAATGGAACATTCTCCGTAAAAAAGAAACGGTCTGGATCACCGGAACCGGACGAGCAACCAGAGGAAGGACAACCATCAGGAATTCAAATTATTACCCAGGAGCAAAATGGAACTCGAAATATGAAAAAACCTGTAACGAAAAAGCCTAACAATGGAAACGGAAATCCGAGCACTAATCAACCTTTGATCAATCTATATCATTTTTCCACAACATCAAAAAACGGGACAGCCGAGGAAACACAAAACGCCACGTAAAACTTAAGGATATTACTCAGTACCCCAAACGAATCCAAAGGAAACCAAAACGACAAACAGGAAAACCGTTAAAGACAACAAGTAAAGCTGAAACATTCCATCAAATAAAAATCGGGCAGATAAATGTACAGTCAGTTAAGAATAAATTTTTACACATTGTAAATATTTTAAATGAAAAGAAATACGATGTTTTATGCCTGACAGAATCTTTTTTAAAACATGACCACATTTTACCAGAAGTACTGGGCTATAATATACATCGACTTGATTCAAACTGCTCAGCGCAGCGAGGCATTATCGTTTTTATATCAAACAAACTGAAGTCATGGGAAATAAAAATAAACTCATCAAATAATATTGAAATATTAGCATTCAAAATTCAGTCAGGATTCTCAAAAAGTATTCTTATAGCATGTATTTATAGACATCCAAACTATAAAAAAGAAACATTAGAAAATGATATTAATAGCATAAAAGATAATATAGCAACTTTCCTAGAAAAAGACAACGACTTTGTAATTGTAGGAGACTTCAATCTACGAAATAACACTGTTGATCCTCTCATTAAATTCTGTCAGTCTTCGAACATCAAACAATTGATAAGTAAACCGACAAGAAAAGAACAGATTCTTGACCTTATATTTGTACGTCATGAAAACAATGTTATCTCCACTGACGTTTTCAATGCAGACTTAGCCGATCATTTTGCTACCGAATGCATTTATAAATTTGAGCGTATTAAACCAGAGCTTAAAGAAATTACTTTTCGTAAATTCACAGAATCCAATATTACAAACTTTTTAAATAAGCTTAATAGCCTAAATCTGAGTGAGTGTACCACAGCAAAAGAATTTGTCGACAAATTCTCAAGTTCATACAATGACAGCTTGCCTATTAGAAATAAAAAGGTTAGAGATAAGCCAGCTCAATTATACCTTTCTGAAGCAACAAAATGCATTATCAAACAAAGAAACAGAGTATACCGTATTAACAAAAGGGCTCCAGCGTTAAATTTACAAAAAGAGTTACAATCGCTAAATCGTCAGATTAAATTTTATATTAAGCAGGATACAAAAAAGAAACTCAATGAAAAAATCTCTACATCAAATGTATGGAAGTGTATTGAGGAAGTTGTTAGCATTAAGAAAAGCAAGGAAAATAATATGAACATTGATCCGGATGAGCTCAATGATTACTATGTTAATATATGCACACAACAAGAAACCTTTATCCCTTTACCAACAAAACCTGAAAATCTCATTGTTGACCCTGAGCTTTCTTTTGAACTCAAACCAATTACTGCAAACGATATCATAAATGCTTGGAACAGCATAAAAAAGCATGAATCAAAAACAGAAGACCCTTTAGGCTGGTGCAATAAAATTTTTAATATAGCACTTGAATCGATTGATTTTCTGTATGGAATGGTAAAACTCTTTAATAACCTTATTAAAGAAGGTGAGATACCTGACTTTCTCAAAATAGCCAAAGTAATTCCTATACCTAAAGTAAAAAATGCAACTCAGCCTAAAGACACACGACCCATATCTATACAGCCCATCCTAACTAAAATATTAGACAAATGTGTACATTCCCAATTAACAGCTTACTTTGAAGAAAATAATTTGTTTAGCGAACACCAGTACGGTTTTAGGAAAAAACTTTCAACCACGCATGCGCTTATGACACTTACAGATATAGTTTATGAAGCCATTGATAACGACGAAATTTGTGCAGCAATAGCTCTCGATCTTGAAAAGGCATATGACAGCTTAAACAGAAAAATCATGAAAGTAAAATTATCATGGTACGGTATTAGAAGCAACTTCATTGATTCCCTTATCAATGGTCGAAGCCAATATGTACAGATTGGGCGAAAAAAATCTTCACGTAAATACACAACAAGAGGTATTCAACAAGGAGCATCGTCATCTAGTTGTTTCTTCAATATCTATATTAACGATCTACCTTTATACATCAAGAACTCTAAACCCACTATTTTTGCTGACGACAACACAATACTAAACTCTAATTCTATTATTAATAAGCACAAGCTAATAAGTGATATTGAGGAAGACCTTCGCTCAATCTGTAACTGGCTTGAAAATAATAAGGTTAAGCTTAATATTGGTAAAACGCAGTTCATTATATTTGGAAAGAAAGCAGCAATAAACAAATGTACGGATTTTAGGCTTCGTATCAACGGCATTGAAATACAAAGAGTAAAGTCAGTCAAAGTACTTGGAATCATGCTTGATGAAAACCTAGCATTTACAGATCAGTGTAAAAATACAATACAAAAATGTTATGGTATAATGTCAAAGATTTATATATTTAAACATGTATTAAGCAAATCAGCGAAAGCAACATTAGTAAATGCGTTAGTATTTAGTAACATGACTTACGGATTAACTATTTGGGGAAACAATCTAACCCAAAAGCAACAAAAAAACATCGATAATCTTCTAAGACACGTTGCAAGGTTTGTACTTGGAAAAAGAAAATACGATTCTCTCACCGAAGACTTTTGTAACCAGCTGGAGTGGTTTTTCTTTAAGTATAAGTTGATGTATGAAAATATATGTCTCGCCTACAAACTAACTTTTACAAATCCTCTTGAAAAGTTCAACAATTATCTTGATTTTTCAAACCAGAATAGCCAAACTACTAGATCCACTAGCTACAAAATCCCTAGTGTACATTTTAATAGTTCATGGGGAAAAAAATGTTTCAAGTATAAAGCTGTCTATGACTGGTTACAACTACCTGATTCAGTTATATCATGTAATTTATCTTTTAATGTCTTCAAAAATAAACTTATAGCTTACTTACTTTCGCTTCAAATCGAAGGAATATTTAGAATTAAATGTAATATGGACGACACAATTTGTGATTTATCTTGTATTGACGACGTCATAAATGCGTTTATAACAGAGTAAAATAAAAGCACGAATTAGTTTATGGATGGTTAAGTGGTAGGCTAAGGTTATTCAAAGTTAACACAGTGCAGAGTAGTCTGACTGGGCTAAAACCCTTAATGGCGAATGCGGGTTGGGGAAATGCACTAGTGGGTTACCGAGAAGCCGAAGTTTGCCTTCTTTTCACTCTTAGACTTAACGTGCTCTGTTTTAAACATATCTGCTTACATTACTTCAATAATTTGTTAAATCTACAAAACTAAGCATATTGATAAAGACAAAATATATGTAAACTATTTATAAGTTAAACAAATAATCTGTATAAATATCTAACAAATTGTATATTTTCTTCACTCTTAAATGACAAATGATTGTCAACATGATGTAATTTACCTCTCGAGGAAATCATGGACAATAAATGCAATTATTATTATTAATATTAACTGGTGTAATTAATACGCACGTATTTGTATGCGTCATATCATGAAACAAAAATCATGTGTAACAAGGTATACAAAGAAACTCTGCTTTATTTTCGTGAATATTTATTTAGTGTATTGCTGAAAATCTGCACAAGAATAACAACTATCAAACAAAGAAATAATTTAACATTTCAACATTGAATAATATGCCAAGCTGTCTTTTGACAAAAAATTCCATGTATTTTAAGCGCATATTCCATCATATGTAGTCTCATGCCAACCCTCTGCAACAAAACTAAACAACACAAAGACCGAGAAAGTCATGAGAAATTGATTTCATCGTTTTTCAAAAGTAAAACATAAATACAACAGATGGCGAGTATATGAACTCTAGTGTCAAGGAACCGGAACGTTGAGTAAAATATGCTTGTGTTGATGCACTCACAAAACTACCAAATGACAAAGTAAAAACTGCGCATATATTCAAGTCCCATTTAAAGTTTAACATTTTACGGACATATATCTGTAGGTTATATTTAATTTTCCATATTATATATTAATTGGTACGATCCTCTCACCTCTCAATGTTGATATCCGTATTTTAAAATGATGCAAAAAAATTTGCAGCAAGCGATAATAGATTTTTCATGGGACGACATTTGTGCTCATCTGTAAATCTTATCCTAAACTATTTACTTCTATCTACCGCAGCCATAATCAATAACACCTGGGATATATTTTATGATTTCATTAATGTCATTTTTTATTCTACGTTTTTGCACTTTGAGAAATTTCTTCATTCAGAAATCAAACCAATAATATACACGATAGTGGAAGTGGAACTATCAATTTCCTGAACTGTGACTTCTGCTATGAGTAGTCATAAGTATTATGATTATGCATAAACGGAAGCTCTGATATTTGTTAAAATTATTTTGGAGGCATTTATTGGGTCCCGTATAAGAAATGTCTCCCATGCGTTTCTGGTGGACACTTGGGATTTTTTTTTCATTTTAGTTTTGGGTAATTGGGTATCAAAAAGGTCATCACAATATTATATAATTTAAGAGATAGTTTTTACACTTACAGAAAGAAACTCACAATCAGGGCTACTTAGCAGTTATTAAATTTTAATTTTACAAGGAGACACATATTACTACTATTATTATTGAAGGTTCATATAAAAATCACATTGTGAGCTTTAAGTGCTGTATATACTATTATAACTATTATATCCCTCTAATAACGCTAAAAGATCTTACAAAGTAATAATTTTCTAATTTAATTAGCAAAAACATCATATAACAGTCGTAGTCACAGTCATAAAGTATAAGGCTTGTGAAATTCCATATTTTCATAAATTTGCATGAATAAAATATATGCTTCCTCTCTGGTTTGAATTTAAGCACTAGTAAAAGTGGACTGGGTGAGTACCCTTGTACTAGTACCGTAACCAGTGATGAAGGTACAAAGTGTAAGTTAAACATCCAAACAAAATGTAAATAACATTTTACTCTATACAACTTCATTTTCGAAAACATCGTGTATATATGTTGTAAAACTTGCGTAGTACTACATACTACAAAGCCTTCAGTGCAAAAATTAAATATCTACAACGAGTATATACGTAAAGGAGAAGGCGCTTGCTTTATATCTAAATATACATAGCTAAGCTTGCTCTTACTCCTTACAATGTCCGGATTACAAAATAGTCTCTCTGACAGGGAATTTAATCCTTTGAGGATCAAACGGAAATTTGTTTTTGAAAACTTGACTCCTGCTGGCTCCGATTCTTTTTCGTTCATTTCTTGCTACTGACGGTGCTAGTGGCGTGTGTGTGTGCTTGGTTGTTAGTTGTTAGAAACACAGTTTACTTACATTTCACGCAACATATTTCGAGCCATGTATACAAAATCTTGTCGCTACTTTCATCAACCTGATCTGATATTTTATATATTATATAACTCTGTACAAATCTATTGTGTGCAAAGTAAAAGTTTGTTGTCCTAAGTGTACGCTTTGAAGCATGTCACTTTGCTTTCTTCTTACAGGTAGGAAAGGATGTCGTATCTACATGAATAACTGCTATTCCATTTCTGGTTTGGCGTTTCCACAGAAAGCGGATCAAGATGAAACCGTAGGGATTCATGCAATCTTCTTACGAAGCGGCACAAAAAGGAAAGAATTGTGAAAGAAATCACATGAAAAGAAAGAAATAAGAAGAGTAAAAAAAGAAACTGGAAAACCGTCGGAGAAAGCTTCATAATGCATTTTCTCTTGATTTGTTCATTTTATATTTTTGTAATCTTATATAATTCTACTTATCAAAGTCAAGCACAATACTCTCTCTCTCTGTGTGTTTTGCCTTGTCAACGTCGTCGTCTTTATTATAACTGGCTTTTTCAGTCTCTATTTTTATTGGGATCTCTGTTTAACAATAGAAACCCTAAAATATCATATATATAAAATTGGTACCCCAAGTATGGAGAGGATAGGCTACTAATGTATTTTAAAGGGAGGTTTGACAGGTTCCTGAAGGTACAATTTCTGAAGTTGTTACAGGGCCTTAAACCTTGAAAAATGTCGCAATCGATCGTCAATCGCCTACTTAACTCCGCAACAGTGCCCTTTTTTCGATTTTTTGCATCTGAACTGATTATTTTAGAGGAGCTGATGTTTTTCCAGAGGAGCATTTCGAGGGGGTGGAGTAAAAATACACATGACTGTATTGAGATTGTGATGCACATTCTTCACATCTACATCATGATGCAGTAAGCACGTATGCAAATTGCAAAATATGCTCTGGAAATGTTGCAATTTTACAAAATGTGATTGTAAATGTATCTTTATGTCGCATACATAAAGTTGATATGCAAAATCTGATTTCTTGGACTTACCTTTTAGAGTTGCAGTTAGATAATGGGGTATTCAGTGATTTAACTGACATTACATCCAGATCAAGTCTTCAGTAATTTAATTGGTGTCACAATCATGGAGTAAAGATTTTAGTGGAGCTGCAGATATTGGGGTTTGCAGTGGGTTACTTGGTATTTGAGTCAGGAAATGGAGTTTTCATTGAGTTATTTGGAGTTTTGGACAGGGAGTGAGGTTCTTAAAGGAAGGTTAACTAGCGGGGCTGATATTTAAGATTCCAGTGATAAGCTTATGGAACAAGCAAATGACCTAAGTCACCTAAGATAACAGAAAACTGCGAGCAAGTGAATTCGAGTAAATTACGTAATATTCTAATAGTTTGTGAAAGTCTATTAAAATCCAACGGGTTGGCTGCTAGTATAATATAATGTATGTAAGTAAAATACTAAATAAGTATCGATACCAATTACCTTCAACTGGGCCTTCGGGTAGAGATGATGATGTAGAACTACGTAAATCATACGTACTTGTTTACTTATTAACTATAGTAGAACAGATATGTCCCGAATATATGGCAACTAGCCTATTGTTCATTGGAGGAGCAAGGACAAATCTTTATGATGGCTTGATTTTAAAATTATGTGTTTTTTAAAACACACTAAGTATCTAACATTCAGGTACATAATTCCGAAAAGTAAGTAAGTAGCCATTTCTGCTGAGTAGCTATATACATCTTCTGAGCGTGTCTTGGATAATACATCTTGTCGTATGTAAAGATTTATTGTGTCAACTTCTGTAGAAAATATAGAAGAAATTACAATATTTTGAGTAGAAATAGGCTTAATAAATAAATAAATAATACTATGCAACATATTAAGTAATATTAACATCATTCTGAAGTTTATGTACAATAGTATAATACATATTTATTTTTCCAATTTTGAATTTGCTTTCTTTTCAGTTTCTCTGGAAGCTCTTGTTAGGTTATGTTGGCTGAGGAAGGGAGAAGTAGGTAACAAAACGTGTACATGAGTATTTATGAATGTTGTATTTCACCATCATTATCCATTTCACTCTCTCACTCTTCCTCTTGACAACTCTTGTGTGGTTAATAATAGAAAAGAAACGCAGTTAGTAGTATAATGGATAAACTTTTTACCAAAAGGCTTCACAATAATGGTAGCGACGAAGGTTCGTTACTTTTTCTACGCCTAAATAACTTGTGTACTAAACTGAGACAGCAAAGATTGTGTACCATCGTTTGCGTCTCATCCAAAGCACAACAAGCTGAGAAAGCGAAAGCATAAAATCACAGAAAACATATTATTGTTGTTACTTTTGTAAGTATTTTACAAAAAAGGGATAACTGATAGAAGTCTACGCAATTATACCAAATACGCGGGATTTCTACTGTTCGCCAAAAAGACTGACGCCGACCTCAACAAGCATACTGTTCACAGAATAACATACTGTGTAATATTTTCATTATGTGTTTTATGATCTTGATTACAATTGTGAAACCGAGAAGTTATTGTTGCTGATGAAACAGATGAAGCTGTGTCGGGTCGCGTATTGTGCTAACTCTGTGTGCTCATGGAAAATTATGTTATAGTAACTAGGGTTTCTGTGAGAGGCTAACCAGACAACCTTGATACCTAATGTTACCTATTTATTTTTCATTTTTGGAGGATATGACTACTAAGTATTTTTCATATAGTACTAGTATCAAGATTTGATATATAGCAAGAAGACTGCATCCCTGAGAGTACGGAGGTCTTATTTCGTGTAGGTCCTTTTTGCTGTTATGGGACGAAAATATTCTTGGTATATATTCGTACATCCTTCCATATGAACCGAGAATTTTCTACATTTGACTTTGTAAGTTTGAAACTGTAAGAAATCTCAACATGTTTAATTTTCTTTTTCTCATATTATCAGTTTAGTTACTACCAACACAGAGGATACAATGAAACATTTTACAAATGATAAGTGTTACTAATTGCAGAATCTTTAAAATTTTACTAAAACGTATCTTTAAAAAAATTGAATCCAAAGGAGTTATGATGACTATGTGTGATTATGTGATTTTGAAATTTACTCAACATCAAACTAGCAAATGAAGTACATGAAGACTCAACATCTAGGAGACACAAGCGATGGCGATACGATGGTAAAAGAGATATATAAGCAAATGCACTCGTGGGTAAATTAAAACTAATTTCTGGCAACGCTAGCGACAATAAGAAACTGGGATCAAGAGGAAATACACACAAACAGGTCACAGTATAATACTTTTCGTCAACTAGTTGCCAAAGACTTCACTGTTATAGTCGGTTATTATTATTTTTCGGTTACCAAAATCACTAATAGTGATTAGTTTAACATGTAAACAATTCCAGATAATACTCTGGGTTGTTGCTCGTTATAATGGCATTATAAACATTTTCTCTTTGTTTGTATTTTCAGTAAACGTACTAGTGACTGCGAAATGACATTGACATGACAATGACAAATTATATTTTGTAAGAGGCTATCTTCATTCACAAATGTCTACAAAGCATGAACAGGAACACTGGACATGACATAGATTGTGGACACCATTAGCAATAAAATTAATTTAAATTGTTGATGTTTTGTTTTTCTTACACGTTACTTTTGACTTTGTACTGGTGTTTTCTATAATTTGCTATTCGGTGTATTCTCGTAAAAGCTAACGGCAAGTTGGCGAAAGCTTGGGTTCTTAAAAATAATTCAGCCTCTTTAACCATTAAAAATGAACAATTCAAAATTCTATTTTACCTATGCATATGGAGATTTGAAATTCTAATTGTTCGATTTTTTATTTTGCGAATTTATGTATATGTATTTATAAAGTTGTGTTCATTTTGGAATGCGTTGTGTTATTGTGCTGCTGAGAGCATCGATAATTGCTATTATCACAAAAATTATCTCATTAGAAGTTCTAATTTAGAGCATGAAACGGTATGGTTCCCATATAGCTTAATAGATAACCCAGAAACAACTTTTAAATAATTATAAACAATCAAAAATTCTTTGAGTTTGATTCCAAACTCAAACTTTTGCGTTTGGCCACGTGTGTAGTGATCTGTATAATTGTAAAACGTTTAATATTTTGGACTTGAGAATTTTTATTGTAAATAGTGTATGAAATGCAAAGAATAAAACCGTAAAGATTAAAACTATTACCTAAATTTTTGTGAACGTGGTATTCAGTTTTGTTGCGGAATCTATGTTATTTCTTTCTGTTGGAAAAAGCCGGTTTTCCATTTTCTTTGAAATTGCATACACAGACATTTATGTACAAATAAGCATATAGTTTTATCTGCTTTCTTTAAGGCTATATGATATGAAAAACTAATGTGAAATACGGGTTCAAACCAGGAAACAAAGCCAAATACTTCATATAAGACATCGTATAAAAGCATAAAACTTAATTTTTGTATGTGACTTAAACCCAGTTCCATTTATGAGTCAGACTGATGCGTTTTAATAAGCAAAAATCGGAATGCATATACACAGTTCATCTTTCTATGAAATGCTGGAAGAACGCGTATTATGAGAGGGGGAGAAGTGGAACGTTGTTTGATTCGCGTGTGTGCAGTAAAGTGGCTTTTTATTCCGGTTAGCTACCAGCCTTCAGCTCGTGCACGATCGACGTTGTCGACTACAGTCTCCCCGAAACTCGGTCTGTCGGATCGATGCTGGGGACCAACCGGCCAACAATATCATTTCCATTTACAGTATAACCGGAGAAAATCTCCCTGTACAATAAATATAATACCCTATATACACACTTTATATATACGAATTCATATGGTATACCGAATATTGTTACCCACAATAGCTTACACCGCTCGCCACCCTTTTCTGTTGCTGCATGGATGCTTTATATTTTACTCTTCCATACACACTCACTCGCACACACTTACCGGCCATATGTATAATACATCAAGGAGGAAGCAAGTGGCTTGCTTTTTATTATTACGTTCAAGATAACGGCAATAATACAACAAGCACATTGCACTGACTACCAACCGACCGTGTGTGTAGTGATGTGAGCTACAACTTTTTCAAACTCCGAGAAGGGGCTCCATAATATTCAAGCAGGCAACTACTTTGAATTCCTAATATCTCGCCATGGCAAGTCAGCTTTGGTGGCACTCACTCTCACACACACAATCAGTCAAGTTGTACGATCAGCAGTATCGCTACGAGAAGAGAAATACACGATACAACAAACAAACTACTACTTCCACATTCGCACACTGTAACTCTCTTACAACTCACCCACTACTCTACCTTCACCACATCACATTCTCTGGAAAACGCACTTTACATTTATTTCTCCGTTATAAAAAAGCTGTACAGAAATATTCGTCGTTTAGTTGCATTACTTACACCGTTCATCTCATTCCTTCCTTGCCAGGGTTTTTCTGCCAAACTCCTTTCCCAAAACTTCCAAGACACCTCGTCACCGTAGGTAGGCAAAACCTGTCCGTGAACATTACCTACAGTCAGCAAAGCACTTCCTCTATCATATTTTCTGGTGTTTGCTGGTCCAAAAGTGTTGTATTTGCTGTTGCTACTATATGCCCTGCTGTTGCGGGTGAACCAACATTTATTATTACTTTACAACTCACTTCATAATAAAATTATATGCTAAAACTGTATAATATATTCCATCATCCGGGGAAAAATTGGCCACAGTTTGGCAGTGGTAACAGTAGCAGTAGCAAGTTCAACCGTATTATCTCGCATGTGCTATTGTAGCAACCTGCTGACGTGCTGCCCGGTTGCATTCTATAGCTTTCACCTGTCAAAAAATTCATTAGAAAAACACAGTTAAATAAAATGTACAAAATAAGGATTAGAAGAGCAAGAAAGAACTAGAAACAAATAAAATTAAAAATGGGTTTCTGGACAACACGACCACTATACTACATAAATTTTGATTTTATCTCAGGTTAAATAAAATATCCTATTTTCTCCCCTTATCTCCTGTTGTACCTACCAAGAAATCACTGGCAAAAATATTTTTCCTCATTGGTGTAGCCTACTCTGGCACTACAACTTACAGTCAATGCAACATAATATTCTACGCAATACTCAGTCAGGTCAGACCGGCCTAATTTACCAAGTTACCAGTACAGTTCATTCACTCCTTTTGTTTCTCCGTCACGTTATACCGGCATTTTGCACACGAACAAAGTTCAGTTTATACTCAGCCGATACATAACTGAATCACTCCATTTCTAACGTCAGACTTATACTTTAACATATTTAAACCGGCTTAGAAAGATTAATTATTGCCAACTCTTCAAATTATCATCGACATTAAACACGTATACTGAAATAACTAATTGTGAAGAAGACAAAATAAAGAGGATTCTGACACCACAAAGTTTTGAGGTAAGTCACAATACTTTGTGTGCTAGTTTTCTGACATGTGTAGTAAATAACCCATTTCGTTAGCTTTCCTTTTCTACAATTCTGCATATTCCCTTTCTATTTTTCCATTTGGTACACAACTTGTTTTGTTCACATTATGATTAAGCATTCATTATTACATAGGGAATAGAACAATTTCTTTCTTGTGTTCTGGGTATTCTTCCCCCTTGTGCCATAAACCCAAGTAAAAGCCAGATCACCGAAAAATTTTACCTCACCACTGACACCGGTTTGTTTCCTTGTTTTGCACTATGCAGTTGAGTACAGTAAGCATGCAGAGAGTATTTTTCCTATGACTGATCACAGAGAGCTCCGAGCGCGAGCTGCCTTGCTCCCCTTTCATTTCATTTAAGCTTAACTTGAACCATTCTTCTTCTCACCAGTATCATCAGTGAAATAAAAAGTTTAATATAAGAAGAACAGCCTCATCGGCATCCGCTAGCTCACGCTAGCACAACAAGTTTCCGTTTTTGCAGCACTTTTATTGTTAAAGCTGATGGTGTTAATGGTCCGAAAACGAAAATAATTGAGTTTCTTTCAAAAAATTTACAACTGCACAGTGCAATATCACTATTGACATTGAAGGGTTATATTATACTGGTTTATTTTATGTAAGTCGTGGTTAGGATGTATTACCAACGGTTTTTACCTATTTCCCTGTGTACGTTTTAAAGCCTCTGTTCGTTGTTTGGAACACGGCCTAACTTATTCCTTCCTTTTTCTGCTTCGATTCACAATTAACGATCCAGAGCTCACCCTAAGATTCTGTTCTGTATGTGTGCTAAGATAACGTTTTCTTTGTCTGCTCCGCATATTCCCTAAGCAGCCTTTTCCCTAGCACATTATGACATAGAATTATGCTGACTTTTTCTTGTTTCCCGACCACCTTCTTAAAGATGCTAGTCTCCTTGTGCATAATCTTTTTTTTACTTATTCTCTTTTTGTCTACCAGTAAGTTAGCTATTTCTATGTCTAGCTAGTCGAAAGTTTTCTTCCTCTAGTATGTACTCGCTTTCCATGCTTCTTTTAATATCTTACTTGGTCCTTTCTTTCTTGGTGCTAGATATATATTTAGTTTAGAAAGTTGTGAAGTAGTCGTTCAACTTGGTGAAATTACTTCTATCTATTATTTCTCATCATGGAAAAAAACTTTTGTTTTCTCTTTGATCTTGGTCGCACACAAAAGAAGCGAGAGCAAGAGGAATTACAGCCGGTAGTTTCTTCACTCGTCTCGAGTGGCCCCCAATATCTGGCAATGCATTCAACAATAGCTAGAGGAGAGAAATCCTTAGTCTCGTCTCGTATTTCCAGATAAGAATAATAGATAATGTTGTACTTGAACGTTATCTGTTCGAGAAAACATACAATTTTGTTTGATGAAGAAGATTAGGAGTAAATTCAAGAAGAGGAAAACCGAATCGTACGCTAAAGCTTCTGATGGATTTGAAAGAAGATTAGTTGGAAACCAACAAGAAATTCAATATAGCTAAGGGAAAGAACGAGCACGAAACGAGCAAGTAAAACAGTGTTGGATTTCTCAGAGGTTTCTTGCTTTTGACTCAGGTAACTCACATCAGACAACGCAATAGAGCATCTTATAACTTCTGTTATCATTTCATAACATGGACAGAAGGTAAGTACTGGCCTTACTAATAATATAAAATATTATTTAATTTACGTGGGCAGTTATTGTTTATTTTAAGTTATTTTACAAATTTATTTATATTATGTTTTTTATTTATATCATTACATGAAAATAAATAAACGGTTGTTGGTTTTTGTTTTGTTGAATATTAAATATTTCTAGTTTTTGTCCTTTTACAAATATGTTTTGATTTCTTGTTGCGTTTTAAACCAAGTTTACGCGTGATGGTACCTTTTGGAATTTAGCACCAAGCCGACTAAGCATAAAAGTACAGTTTCGTCAAGCTTGTTTTTAAAATAGGGCGTATTTTTGGCTGGACTGGACTTGTATTCCCAAATTTTAAAAAAACAAAAAGGCAAGAGGTACATTACATTTCAGTACGTTAAAAAAAGAAAATATAGCACATGGTTAGCTTTGCAACTTTAAGTATTAAATTAGACACACACGTACACTTGACATTATTGTATCACAATGTACTGTATTTTTCCTATTAGAAACATTTTGTTAGGTTTTTTAACATAAAACTGCACCGGACATAATATGTAGTTTTGGTATTTGGGGGTTCATACAAACTAGTTAATTTGTATAAATATGAACCAGTATACGCGGTAGTACGATGATGGTACGGTTACAGTAAATATGTAAGTCTTGTCCTGTTTGGTCAGTTTTTTGGATATTTAGAAATACTCGGGGAAAGCCGGATCATGCAAACAGAGCATGCATTTACACATGCCGTCATCAAATTACATTAACTTGATAAATCAGCTTCGAATTTCTTTTATATCATAAAGAAAGAAGTTTGTGTAGTAAACCTAGGTGCATGTAATGCTGGTTTTATTTGTTGTTGGTAGACTCTTTGAAGCGGGTGAAGCCTTGATCGTAATGCTGCTGGCTTTTTAGTTGAGACAGAAACATGAGGTTTCACATTTCCTGTCTATATAGGATTACATATTACGGCAATAACAACAACAATGGCCATAATCCATATTTCAATCCATCGAAAAAGTAATGTGGGTGAGTTTATCTTGAAGAATCCTCAATACACTTTGCTTTCATCCATGCATATTTACATTATGCATTAATAAGCCACAATAACTACCAAATACTGTCGTGCAATGGGGAGAAATTCGTGGAAATGAGGTAGCTCAACTCTTTGGTTTACTTAATTCAAACACAATCTGAAAAAACTGATATGTGTAAAACCGCTAGTTTATTGTAAATGATATGTCTTCGCAAATGAAATGTTGACATCAGAATTTGGAATTTAGTGTGTTGTCTTCGTATACAACATATTGTACTGTATGCATTATGCTGTTTAATTTTTTGTTCCATTGATTGATTTGTTGAAAACAAAAATGTTGCGCAAGCAGAGTAGTGTGAGTATTGTGGCTGGATATTATTACTTACCATTATAATTATTAGAGGCAAATAGTAATGAGTAACAGCAGAAAGCACATTACTATTATGGCAACTGTGTAGCAACATTAAGCAACAACGTTTATCAACAAACCCTATTTGTGACAAAGAAACACAATGAAGCTATGTGTTTCAGAATATGTAAAAGAAAAAACCAGGCATGTCTATGTTCGCATTCAGTACTTTCCCCATTGCTAGCTTAGGCATTCTATAATACGATACTAATATGCTTTTAAGATCTTTTTGCTATTCTTTGTTGCTTAATCAAAAACTATCGAACTTCATTTTATACATAACCAACACGTACAACAACACGTTGCATATTGGAAGATAAAATGTAAAAAGTCGGTTGTGATTAGTCACTAGTACATTTTGAGCAAAATGTAATTGTTAGAAGTCAAAAGGTATAAGACGAGCTGTTTGCAATCAATGCATAAAGCATTTCAATACTTTTTGCATACTTTATCAGGCAGAATGTTTCCCTTTGTTAGTTCGTGCTTGCTTTGGATTTCGCCACTTCCATAAAGCTCATAGAATAGTTCTTTTGATTATGAGCACTAATTACAGTTACGTAATGTTATAGCTAAACATGCACACTTTTTGCCCCTCATAATTTTACCCTTCTGTCACTCCATTGTTTTTTTTAGCTTACTTCCCTTTTCCTGGGTGTGGAGAGGATTGTAAAAATTCGGTTTCTGGGAAATGAAACATGCTTTTCTACTAGCTTTATTCATCTGATGATGACAGCATGATGGTGACGGGCGATACGATACTTTCTATCGATTTGATGTTCATGAATTCGTTTCATGAACTTAAACTCTGCTGGTGTTTTCTCCTACTTTGCTGATATGTTTTGTAAAGCGTTACTATCAGCTCAAAGTGCATAAATAAATACTTTTAGGGTCGCACTCCACATCACCATTACCATCAGGATGCATCCATAAAGGGAAATCGAATACCCCAAGTTTATTTGGTAGAGAAATAGAAGGAATAAGACAACAACACAAGTCATAAAACAAAAAATCCAAAGGGAGCATTATACCCTGTTTTATTGTGGAACAAGTTGTATTTGCTTCATGCAGGGAAACCATTTCACCGATGGATAAACGCTGCCGACGGCTGCGGGCAAAGCCAGCAGTGAGCAATAGCCAGACAGCAAATGCGAATGACACATACTCGCATTTTTTGCTTTCTCGTCATCATCTCCTGTTTTGTAGCATGGACTTAATACACATAATTTGTATGAAGGCAAACCATTTTTCCTGCACAGCAAGTCTTGCTGAGTCTAAATGAACCGTGCGACAAACGCATTCATTTTCTTGGTCTGCTGCAAGTGTTAGTTATTGGCGTAATATACATTTTTAAACACATATTTTGCCTGCTTCTCATTCTGTAAACTGTAATTGGAACAACATACTGCCCCAAGTGATTTTTGGAAAACTGGTGTAACTTGGAGACTGTTCCCCTATTTATGTACATGCAGCCACTAGCTCAGCAGCATTTTTTGAAGTTTCCCTTGGCGAGCTTGCCCACATATATTTTCGATCCTTCTACATCTCTATTGTTTGAAGAATTTGTTTTGCATTCATTTTTAACGTATTGTGCGTAAATAACATCTTGGAAATTACAAATGCACTTTGCTTTCTAGTACATTTGTACTTCAACAACGGAACACGTTTCTCAGTGGTTTGAAGAAGATGAGCATAATATTTTAGTACATGATGAAATTGCAAACTCTGATAATAATAGCTTGAACAAACGAACTCTGCAGTTATATTTCAAGGTAAAGATTTCACAGAACATCTTGATAACGAAAAGATTTTTTAATTCTCGGTAGATACGGCATAAACTGTGAAAGCGAAAATCATCATGGTTGTGTCACAGCAGTTCGTTCCCATGGCCATGTATTAGCTTTATTCGAAATTCCAAAATCATTTTAATAAATCGTTTTGTCCGTGAAGAAATTAGGCAAATGAATAGAATTAGCACTTCTACAGGATAATACACATTTCTATTCGATACAATATTATGCCGTACACAGCCATCAACCCCGACGACTAAACTCACAACATTCACAATTCAAACAATGTTCATGTCGTCATCGCTGATTCCTTGCTTGCCATGCATAGTCAATCACGATAGCACACTGCACACTGGAGTATCGTTTGTCTCGTGAATGTCTATTCATATTCACTACACATGTTAACACATTCATGTCTCGGGCATTGTTATACGACATACACAAAAGAAACACGCATGCAAGCAACCTTTTCAGATCAAAGAGCCCATTTTTTATATTAAATAATAAACTAATTGTGTGCTCACAGTAGGGTTGCGTACACACAAAATAGCAAAGTAGAATTTGTACCGTTTTACTGTGTACACACGAAGATCAGTACAAAAAAAAATTCTCTCATAGACAATGACTAAATCAAAAAGCATCATGCAATGAGGCAATAAATGAGCATGGTTCGGCTTCAGCTGGTAATCATATGAACACAAACGCAGTGAATAAATATACCTATACTAGGCAGTTCATTGAGAAAATTTGAGCTTCTATTTTATTTGAGCTTTTAAGCGCAATTTTACGTTTTAGACGTTCATCATTATGCATTTAGAGTAAAACTAGTGAAGCTAATAGAGCTTGCATGCGATCCTTATACACACATGTAGGAGAAAGACTTCGGTGCAATATTCAATCTAAATACACATGTAAAATGTGAGTGATACATACGTGCAAATGGGGAAAAGGCTTCTACGCAACCCAGTAAATCGTTCCTGCTGTTTGTAGGGAGAAGAATATCTGACATTAAACTTTTGAATGGACAAACTAGAAAATTGTGTGTTGAGTTAAGCGAACACACAAGTTTCGCCTCTAAATGTAGCTAGTAATCATCCAATTTAGCTCTTTTGCTAAACAACATAGTTCTCTCAATATAAAAAGCTTCATAATAGCACAGGAACGTTAATATGCATCTGAAAGGAGAGTGAGCTAAAAAGGGGAAACCTACACTTTGATATAAGCAAACAAAAAGCGTTGCTCGTGGTTAACGCAAGCACTGTGTAAAGTACAATTACATTGAAATGGGAGGTGAAGATAAAAAGGTAGTGTAAAATAATTGCCGATTTTAGTTAAACCTCACTGACTTGACTTTAATGCTTTCTTTTTCAATCTTTCTCCAGCACCCTGTGGAAATGTCTGAATTGAGCTACGGCCAAACTGACAGTGTATAATATCCTCTTGAAATCCAACAGGAAAAATCTTGTTATTATACTTCTGTTGCTTATATACAGTAACTACTATTAGTTCAATTGTCAGGTTTTGAAAACAATTGGCCAAGGGCACATTTAATTAAAGCTATGTCACTATATTACAATCAATTTATCAGTGTTACGACAGTTTTGTTGTTGGTTTCAATAAAATTGCAAAAGCTTATAGGACTACTTACATACAAGCATTACAATACTTACACAATGAAAAGTAATTTATTTAAAACTGGGGATCACCCCTGCACAGGCAAAGGTGTTTAGTAGATTACTACGGCTACACGTACTACATTTCCTTTAATTCTAGTGTAGAATGGTTAAGTATTAACCAACATTTGAACTGAACTACCTACTCTACTTTAAAGACATCTAGAACCACGTGTTTCCCTCAAAACTTCATAAATTCTAAAATAGCAACTTACCTAGTTTGTAAACTCCGGAAAATCTAAGTATGCAATTCCATAAGTTGTAACTTTATGCTTCATCTTATCGTATTTTCCTGATTATTAAGGTATTAATGATTCGGCCTTGTTTTCGATAATGCCTCTACGGTCTGGCATTAAAAGACAAGAATAAAATTCTATGTTTCACATCGTTGTTGTTTTTGACAATTTCCATATTTTGTCATTATTACTGATTGGAATAATAGCACTTCTACATAAGAAAAGCAAAGCTATATCGTGTAGTATATGAAAACTCTGCTTAAGTACCAAGTACCAACTCATTTTTATGTTCACTTGGTTCTTACTGGCAAGTGAATTGGTAAACGTTGCATGTGCGTACTTGCATGTAAACCGACTTTTCACTTTACTGCACATCATTTGCATGAAGGACGGAAATAGAAGCCATTACGTTGTAAACATAAAGACATACAAAACACTACTCTTGGCTCACTGGCGCACGCAAAGTAAACATTTGCCCGTTTTATTAAGGTTCACGTTAGTGTACCTTTACTCCGATCATCTTGATGTGTCTGGCCGTTCCTCCGTCCGTCCGTAAGCACGATAACTCATCAACCGTTTGACCGATTCCAATTCTGTTTTCAGTTATCGATAGCTACACCTCTTGCGACGATCCCTATTGATTTTCAGGTCAATCCGATAACCGGAAGGTACCTAAAACGTACCTTTTCTAAAGTACTCTTTTTTGCTGCATTTAAAGGCCATAGAGCTACAGCATTTTCACTACCGGCATGGGAATAATACCAAATAACAGATAATGGTCATCATCATGCCACATTGATGTGACATTGGTTCTAATCATGCCACATTGGTTCTAATCATGCCACATTGGTTCTAATCATGCCACATTGGTTCTCATCATGCCACATTGGTTCTCATCATGCCACATTGGTTTTAATCATGCCACATTGGTTCTCATCATGCCACATTGGTTCTAATCATGCCACATTGGTTCTAATCATGCCACATTGGTTCTAATCATGCCACATTGGTTCTCATCATGCCACATTGATGTGACAATGGTTCTCATCATGCCACATTGATGTGACAATGGTTCTCATCATGCCACATTGATGTGACAATGGTTCTCATCATGCCACATTGATGTGACAATGGTTCTCATCATGCCACATTGATGTGACAATGGTTCTCATCATGCCACATTGATGTGACAATGGTTCTCATCATGCCACATTGATGCGACAATGGTTCTCATCATGCCATATTGATGTGACAATGGTTCTCATCATGCCACATTGATGTGACAATGGTTCTCATCAAGTAATTATGTATAGTCTTTGGTTATCAAGTATAATCAATGATAATATTTGGTCAGTCAGTCATCAAGGGCAGTCAAAGTTACCGAGTAAAGTACACGTGAACCTTCCTTCAAGCTTACATAGGGTTTATTTTACTTTATATAACTTCCGTGTCCGTCAAAAAGACGGCTTGATATAATAATCAAGAGGACATGAAATAGATTCAATTTACGAGGAAGAACCTGAAGTGGACACATGCAAAAAGTCTACATTTTGACTCCTTTATACTTTTCATAAATTGGTCATTGATTTTGTTGTCCCTTTTCATTAAAATGGTTTCAGTCTTTCGGTTTTGTTTTTGAATAATAACAATAGTCTACAATTGGCAAAATAACACTTCTATTGTCGTACGTATACGTATTTCTATCCAACATGTTCATTATTACCATTCATAACTGCAACTGAAAACATCTTGTGTCAATAAGGGAATTTTTGATCATTCCTAGATATTATTCTAAAGGAATTTCCCTGTTTAAAATTTTAAAAATCCATGTTTAAAAGATGTATTTTTACTTTTAAATGTTTAAGCTTGAAACAAATTAGTATCCGCTTGCATTAATATACGTGTTGCTAGTAAACTCAGAACAAAGCTTAGTAGCTGCAACGTTATCACATTCTTTTGAACAAGGACCGACTTCTATAATCATCCTTATTCACGGATTTTTATGATTCTACGATATGATGAAATTATTTATGTGACCACTTTTTGCTGACGATGCTAAAACTTGGAGCTTTACCTTTTCTCCTTTGTCCTTTTGCAACGCCAGGCTTTTAGTAAGTAGACGTATATACGTACGTACGTAGCATATTATACGTATACGGTATACTTAAAGTATGCTTCACTTTATAGCAAAATGACAATTCGAGCTTCGCCTCATAGATGATGATGATGTTTAATAGGCTGAATAAAATGCTTTCTTGTAATAAGGGAAATCATGTTGATGACACGGACAATTTTTGAAATTCTGCTGGTTAGGGTTGTGTTCAAAGAATACGTGGATGATAACACTGTGATTCCACTTGTTGTAAAAACACTAAAGAGAAAACTCTGAAAAGATTGTGAGATCAAGAGAAAAATGAATTTCTTAAAGTGGCATTTACAGTGAAGCGAACTATGGCTATAATACTGGTAATCATCATATTTTCTCGGTTGCCCCATCTTACATCTCACGCATATATCCCATCTTCATTACTACAGCTTATGTGCTCCAGCATGAATATGAATGAACGAAAACAGGAAAATGGGAACGGGAACAAGATTTTCCTTTTTACTTGCTTCAGCTGTTTTTTCTTCTGTTTGCTTGCTTGTTGGAAAAGTCTTGGTTCTCCTCTTCTTTCTCTTTGTTGACTGTATGTATGGATGCATTGAAATGGAAATGAAATGGGATATTATAATACAATCTTGGAAGAGACAGAGGAAAAATTGCTTGGAATGCTTTCTATCTCGATTGTCTGTCTGTGTACTTTTCTCAAGTGCCATTTAAAGCATTTTCTTACAAGGGAATGGAAGACAGAAAAAGTGAAAGTAAAGTGGTTTCTTTTTTGAGTTTGCATAACAAGTGGAACCACTACGAGAATCAAACACAAATGTACCATCTCTGCTGTCCAAATACAAACACCTGCTCCTTTCTTTGCTTACAGAAATGCAATTTTTCTCAGTCTTTACATATATACGTGGATTTTCTGGAACAAACACATATGGCCAGATACGCTTCAAGTAAAAATGCTTACCTAACGAAACTGAATGGTTGTATAAAGGTACTAAAGTAGAAATATAAAGTTCAGCTAAGAATACATCATTGAGCAACATTTACTCAATATTCAAAATTGGCCATTCAGAGTTAACTAGCACCTTATGCTAGCACATGTCAATTTAAAATCCATTATTTCATTCCAAATTCATGTTTCTGGCATCTTAAAGCATGGTTTGAAAGATCAAAAATAGTCGTTTACTCCTCACAATTTACAATTTTGAGATATTTTAACTTACATCTGGTTATTCATATTAAGCCGGCAAATTGACTCTTATCTTTAGCGTCTGTAAAAAAATAGATGGTATATATCAAGGTCTCTTTTGTAAGAGGATGTTTTTTCTGATACTGCCAGGAACATTCTTACATAATATTTATAGTCAGGATCACCTTCATGCAAAATATTTAAAAAAGGTACTTCATAAAAAAGTTTCATTAGCTGACTATACTCATTTTCCATCAACATTTCTGTTTTAAAGTTACTGCATGAAAGTTGTAACAAAATGTTCGTTATTCAATGTATTGAAAGAAACATGACATTCTTGTTTAGGTCATTGTCGCCAGCCCGCAGATACTAGCCGTTTATTATAATTAATTCTTTTTTCCTCAATCGAGTTTATTTGATTTTCAATCGATGCTTTGAACTGTCGGCTGTCAGTGAAAAAAACAGAATTAACAGATTACCGATGATTCCATCAATATACCTTTTTGAAATAAACATGCTGTATACCGCTGTTATCCAAAAAAAGCAACAAATGTAGAACATACACCTCGCGTAATCATATTTCCGGAGTAAAAGACGAATCGACTTCCAAAGAAATTATCATTGTCTTCTGCTTGTTGTTCTAATATGAGTCATCGATTTCTTTCTACAACGCACACAGCATGTTGCATGCTTTCTCCACAAATATATCCTCTGTATATATCGTAACTCAAATTAGAGTAAGATACAAAGAATTGTCGTTCTGTAGTAGAATACTTCAGGAAAAGCCGGCAGGTGTGTATATCTTAAATGCTCTGGGAAAGAACAATTGCTTCTTTTTACGACTTTCAGCATAATACCACATAATGATTACTTGATGCTTTACCAAACGCGTATACATCTTATTCGTGTCACCTCCATCATGCCTTGTATTGCAAATTCTTAATACATAACATTCAAGGTGAATTGAACAGTCCACTATAGTTCAATTTGAACTATAGAAATGCGATACAAATTTTGTGTTACAACATTGTAAGTCAAGAAGTACATGTTTTACAGAATATATCTAATTAAAATTGGATTAAAAACAGCTAAACTGCTGCGCAATTTATGAAGCCTTAATATATATAGTTATACTCAATGTAACTATTCCAGCTATCCTTGTAGACAAAGACACAACACCAAAAATACGTTCCAATATATATAAACGTTCATGCTAATTTCAAAAGAAACATTAACTCAAAGTGCAAAGTTGACGGTCTTGTCATCGCTCATTCATCACTTATCTCTCAAATAAATTTAGTATGTTGGATGTAGGCAGGTGCACAAGAATTCATTTCTTCAGCCATAACAATATTTTGGCTGAAGAAGGAACTGCTGTGGTGATGTTCGTAGTTTGTGGCTATACGTTACATACACTTTGTGACATCTCGCTTTCCTTTCTTAAGAGAGGGAAATCCCATGATCTTGATTATAATTTTTTGTTGCGTATGTTTGACATGCGGTATGTGGCCTCTGTTTGGCATTCTATTCGTGCACGGTATTTTCCATTAATGTGATGGATCAATGAAACTCAAATACATCGAGTAAAACGTATATTATTCTGGGTTGTAGTTTGTATTGATTGTGTAATACTTGGTTTGTCTGCCATGCCAATGTCTGCTGCTTCCCGATTTCACACTGACTGAATTCATGCATATTAGCAAAACAAAGTAATACATTACGCCCAAGGAGGTTCAATAAGATACATCAGTATCAGTATTACCCATTGTGCATACCACAAGTAAGCCGTCCGGTGAACTGGTTGCCATTATATGAGGGTTTAGGTTTCAAAGAAAGCTTGTAGGAGATTTTAGCCAGACTGCATACTGGCAGTTGAACAATACAAATGAACGGATATTTGTTTCTTTCTTTTGCATGCTGTGCTGCGGTGCTCACAAACTGTGCACTCACACATACTCAAGCTGGTAGACTGTGCACACAATACACAAATTTCTCCGTTTTCTCCAAAGAACTCAACTGCTCTCTATCAGCTATGCAGCTCACTTGTTCGGTACAAACAAAATAGCATTGAATGCTCTAGTTATTATGTCACTAACCTCTGTATTATGTTTCTGTACAGCGATGAACAAATTGAAATTATGTAATGTTAGTGTTAGGTACAACTAAATTCTCAACGAGATTAACCACCTACGTTTTCATTCAAGCAGTGCGTTGTACCTTATGCGTGTAATTATATTTTTATATTGTTACCGCTATCCGTGTTGAACTTGCAAAAAACTGATTTATCTACAAATATCGGATACATTCGTTTGTATTCAAATTATTAATATTTTTTGTTTCTTTCCATATTAAAACGTATTCTGATCTGATTAAATATCTACTTGACGTTATATGTAATGTTCCTTTGCATAGAAGCAATTCAAGTTAATAAATAATAAAAGAAAGAGTTGTTTTGACAGGTCACTGAAATATTCATATTAGTTAAAAGTATAAGGTTCACGTACATATAAGAACAACATGACGATGCCATTATGTTCAATTCAACCATATTTAGCTCGCATCATCCTTCGATATTTCGTGATGATATTATACATAATAAAAACAGCAACAAAAATATGTTACTTTCAATACTTTATTGTACTAAAGTATGGACATATTATTATGTAACCCAATTCTGCCTTCCTTGACTACATATCTTTAAATGCAACATTTTCTTTGATCAAAAGGAAAACGAAAAAAACTTAAACTCAATGAGTTGTGCGTCGATGTGTCTGGTTAAGTTGGCAAGCTTGTAAAATGTGTGGAAACTGCTGCTAAGCCTGCTTCAAGTAAAATGTCCTCATATGTAGTCAGCCACTCATGCTTTTGTTATTACAATTTCAAAGCGTGCACAATCGTGCGTGTTTTTCCGAAATGGGTTTCGTGTCAGACAGCAATAGACTTGCACTGCTTGCACATTAATTCTTTGTTGTCGGTCAAACTGAGAGATAGTATTCGAAATTAACTGCTTTAAAGAGTTACACATTAGTGCTACCCAAGGAGTGTGTTCTTCCATGTATTTAAGGAATTTTTACATTTTTACATGTAAATATGTAAAAAACATGTAAAAATGTAAAATGGAAATATTATGGAAAAAATCAGTATGATAGAGTCAAAATGGCCGCTTTACAGTGGCCAGCTCACACATTGAAAGCTGAAGCATGGTAAAACTCTCTACAAATGCGGGTTTAATGTGTATTTAGTTCAGTTTTAACACAAAAATCAACTTAATGACACATTAACTTATGCATTTAACCAATTTTCTAAAGAAAAATCTTTTTTACATGTTTTTTCCATGATGGTTTTTCCAAATTACTTTCTTTTTTACATGTAATTACATGTTTTTTCCATATTTTTTACATGGTACATGTATTTACATCTGCACACCTTGGTGCTACCTCTTGTCTCCAAGTATTATTTCCTACCAACTTGGCGAGTTATTTCTAAAACAAAATAAATGTCGTTTAGCATTAAAAACTATAATATGGTATATATTATATTTGGCGCGCAGAGTTTTTATTAGCTAGTTACAATAATTATTATTTTCATGGTTGTCAAACTTTCTATGAACAGTCAGGAAAACTTATAACGTATGATATGCGTGCTTCATACTCTTTATAAACGTATGATTTGATCATGTTTGTGAAACGTTTCTTAGCGATGTGATGGAGAAAGCTGCATCATAATACCTATAAAAAGTCGTGTAGCTACCGTCTACAAGTGTCCAATTCAGGAATTGATTTATCTTTGAATTACATTTGCCAATCCTTAAAGTTTCAAATAATATAACCTACTACTATTTTGAAATCGAATGTGAGGATATGATGGGTAAAGAATCTAAAGAATTAAAATGGAATTGTGCCCATCCCATCCGTACAGCTTTTACCAACATTTAACAATTTTTTCATTAGCAATGGTATAACGGTAAAATAAGGCCAGTATTGGCCCTCGCACTACTGGAAATAGAAATGGTCACTATTGACGTTTTCGTTGTAAATATACATAAAATGAAGACAAAATTATAAAAAGCAACAACTTCTATACAAGTGTAGATCTCTGCTTGAACAGCCCGTTAAAAAGTATACTGATGTAAAATTGAATGGTAAATCGCAGACAATAGCTGTGAGAGGAAGGAAGGAAGTGGAGAAAAGTCAAAAGAATGAGAACGGTAGTGAGAGAGCAAAAAGATTGAATATAGAAAATTTGACTCGTGCTGGTTATGTGCCGTGTCTATAGTAACACGTCAAAAAGAATGTTACTGTTTGCAAGGTTGTATAAAACTACCATTGCTCTAAAAATGGAACTGAAAAGGCATAGCATTCACTTGAAAAATGAAAATAGGAAAGTGGAAAATGAATACTGAACACAAACTAAAGCAGCATCAACTGTTTGGATATTTTATTTACAACTCTATATCTATATTGTATTGTAACACACTCAGAAAGTATATAGCGTGTAGTTTATGATGTATATTGCACCTTCTTCTATTTCCATTCATTCATCCCTTTGCGTCGACGTTCCCCTTTCTTTCCTATTTCTACTTCTCATCAAAGATACATTTTTACTCTGCAAGAAAAGTTTTTTCCTCGTTGCGTTTTACAAGTTGATGCTTCAAGCACTCTGTAGATTTTCTTTTTTGTAGTATTTACATAAGCGTATATATACATGCAAAAGCTGAATACAAGCATGTAATGAAATGTTCTCTGTAGTATTACACTATACAAACTTATATCGTATTTGGTTCGATGACGATGATAATGCAAAAAAGTCTGAAAAGGAGAGAAAAGAGTTGCTGATTTCCATTTTGAATTGAATTTAAATCTAAAATACAAGCAGCAGCCGAATACACGGAGTGAAAGAGAGCTAGACAGAGATGAAAGAGAAAAGTAAACTAACACAATCGTGCACACACGATGAAACCGTATACCTAAGCACATCTAAATAATAATAAGAGCATGTTGTCGTAGACCGCTGAGTGCATTTAAAAATTAGATGCTTTTAGTGTATGTGTTTATTTTGAGTGTTGCGATGACGAATTCATATGTCTGAAATAAGATTACAACAGAGCGTACATAACGCATGCTTATCATTGCACCGAGAGTTATTGTAGTAACCAATGCTTGAGTAGTTATATTGTAATAACAATAACTAACTAAGGTTAACATTTCATGAATATTAATCGTATGAATCGGGAGTCATAATATCTTATGAACTGAGAAGATATCAAGAAGTTTTCTTAATAACAGTTATCCATTCAAGTAGTGGATTGTCTTAACATCAATGGGTGTGCAATACAGCAGCAGATTATTAATCTGAGATTAATCTATGGCATTTACAGTTTTAATATTTAGAACTATAGCAAATACAATGTATGAAGTATGTGTGTGTCAACATTGTATTTTCCAAAGCAAATTCAAAAAATGAGGGTGTGGAGGAACTGGGTGTTGTTATCAAGATCTCAATTTTAAATTATGAACGGAATTTCTCCAGCTTGATGAAAGCTCTAATCTAAGTTAAATGAAGAAAAGTTGCACGCATTTTAGGCTCAGGACTTCGGCATTTTCCGTAGGACACCCTCCTAATACCTTAAAATTCATTTTTCTATACGTACTTTAGTATAAACTTTTTTCTAGGACATATTGCATGACATTGGGCATGCAGGCTCTTCTAGTGTGTAATATACTAATGTACGTAGCAGCCAACTCAAGTAAAACTTTTCACGATCATTGTCACCATGTCGTACGACTACCAATAGTAAATTGTTTTATATGTTTCCATATAAATATATATTTTACTTTTCAAACTTTTCACTGCTATATGCTTATATAGTTGCATGCATACATGTTCGAGGTCATGAATTTTAGGTTTAGTGGCTCAACTTTAATACGAAACTAAACGGAATATAAGTTAGTGATGCACATTTTTACACATAATATTAACCTTTTTTCTTCCCTTTCATTGGTCTGAGCACACGCTGGTTTCCTTACCATATACAGCCATATATATAGAATCCATGAAAAGATCTAAATCTAGCAAAAGTGTCAAATGGGAGAAAACGCATTGAAAATAATAAAAAGTAAAAGAAGATGAGAGAAGAGAGGGCAAGAGAGATAGGAAAACGAAATGAGACTTGCTTGAGTGTGAGTGAATCGAGACAGCAGAAAAAAACTATGGCATAAAGCATGTACTTGATTCACCCATGCCAAGTAAACTTATATATTCCTACACGACGCCATCAGAGTCGAGGACAACAAGAAAGACAGTGAAAAGAGGTTTCGCCTCTTCCTACGATGCCGTACTTTGCGTTTGTTTATTGTGTGAGATGCTGTGACGTGATGATGAGAGCATATTATTACGTGTTTATTCTCTCGCCCCGAGTTGGTTTATGTTCCTCCTCTTGTTCACTTCCCTTCTTTATTGATATGGTATAAAGAGAAGGAATTCGACAAACGAATAAATATTTATTTATTCGAGCTTACATATTTATAAAGTGCTCAATACACAGTGCCTGTGGTGGTGAGAGTAAAGCTATATTGTATGTATTCTTCTTGTTCAGAAGTTCATCTTCTTGAAGTAGACAACTAACTGCGGTAAATTCTAATTCACCGAAATATTGTATTTTTATTCTTGATCAAAAGAGGAGCACAGTTCGTCTTGGCAGAATTTGGAGGAAAAAGGAGAGCAGCCACTAACATCTTTCAAACAAGATAGGGAAAAGGATAGGAAAAATCAATAAAAATGTTGATTTAGAAAGTGTGGGAAATGTGTCGAAAAAACCAACCCGAAATGTGCGGGGGTATGAGTTACTGTGCAATACCACAATAAGTAAATGAATATGTCGGGTCTCTCGTCAAAACATGGTACTCCATTTTATTCTTTGACAATTTTGTCGCATCTTTTTTGTTTTTCAAATAGCCACAGTCCAGTAATCATTCTACCACCATGGTTTCTCACAAAGTAATTGCAAAGATATATGCTTGTCTTTCTGTCTCGTCTATCCTTCCTTTAGCGTCATTATTATTGCAAGTCTTGACAAATCCAATCCTTGTGGAGCATTTTTGTCATGTTGTTGTAATCGTCCTTACTGAAGATGTTTGTATTATCCTACACTTTCTTCTGTCAAAAAAGAGAAAGAATGTTCATGTGGGGACAAAACGAAGAAAATAAAATGAAAAACGGACAGCAGCAGACATTAGATGTATTCAAGAAAAAAGGGGTTTCCTTTCTTCAAATACTATAATAGCATTTCTTTTCAAAAGGAGAAAATCTTCTCTCTTTACTTTTCCACATGGTTCGGTAGATATAAAAATCCAATGATGGGCAAATTCCTATACAGTATACAGGCTTTTACATCAAAATATCCTTCTTAACATTTATAAGCACTCTCACCAACCTTTGTGCGTTACATTTTACCGTGTCTAAAGAGAAAAACTAAAAGACGAGAAAAAAGAAAGCTGAAGCCGAGAATTTGTCAAAATTCGTTCCTCTTTTTCTGGTGGCCATACCAAATAAAACATTCTTTTCCCCTTTTCTTTAAATCTACTTTCATTTCTTTAGAGTAAACAAATGCATTAGAGGGTGCAAAAATGGATCCCATCCGTTGATGGGATCATTTGACTGGTTTTCTTTGCAATTTCTTTTTTTTGCCATATTAGTGCCACCTATTGTCTTCTTAACAGCATAATTCAGGGCAGTGCCCGTCTGTATAACTGTGAGTGTGTATGTGTACAAATCATTTTATAAATCTTTCTGGTTTCTAGAGAAAGCATTACCACTAAAATATGTTAAAAAACTGAACGCAACAATAATTCCGTCTAAAAAGTTATAAATCTGATGATAACACGTCGCAAACTGTTATTTATTTAGTAAACATTCTTCTTTTTAGGTCTAAAAATCCTGCCGTAGGTTTTAGAAATACACAAACTTAATGTCTTCATACAGCACTACCGTCAAGAAAACATGACAGATATAAATAGTCACATGTAAAGGCAGAAAGGCCTTAACTTCTCGAAAAGTGCTTTCACAGGTAAACTGTCATATTTGTTAAAGAAGACACAACAAAGCAACAAAGTATAGCAACGCCAGCGACAAATCCGAACCATACATTTTGGACACATACAACATATAAAAAATCTTTCCTTTCCTTTTGAGTAAAGTTTGCGTGCGGTGAAATATAAAAGCATACAAAAAAGTATGCTGATAGCATACATTTACACAAGAAACAACATCGGTTTTAGTCACCTACCGTACTCTGGCCCATTTCCAAATAATGTCTTTAGTCTTCCCCTGGGACTTTACTTCCATTTCAGTTAGGGTGAGGGAAAACGTTAGTATTATACTACACAAAATACGCTAATACAACCCGTTATTCCCTTTGATTGAAGACACTAAAATAGCAAAATATTATACAGCCAAACTACAGCCTACGTAGTGTACATGCTATTTAGAACATGAACGAGCAGGCAGCACATGCAACGATATAAATGACATCATCAACTTGACTTCTATGCTGATGGCAATTCTCGAGAAACTGAGAGCTTTTCCGCTTCCAGAATGGTATTGCAGGTGGAAAAGTGGAAAAACCGGTATACTATAATAGCGAATATAGATGTCATAATAGTTGAAGACGGGTATTTTGGAAGTGGCATCTTACCATCTTATTGTTTGGAGATGGTGTTGGATAGTGGATGTGACTTCTATGTACTTAACTAGATTTCCACTCTCCTATGAATTATTTATATTCCGTAAGAAAACGGACAACTAGGGGAACTAGTAGTGCGTACTCTCATATGACTCTGGAGTGAACAAACCATGCAAAAGTTTTAAAAAGTTAACGTGTATATACAGGTAAAAGTGTATACTTCCAAGTCGACCATAGAACGTGAAGCAACTGATTGTGATGGAACTGCTAGAGGCAATGAGTGTGGAAGGATGTATGTTTCATGAAAATTTGAAAGGTGTTTTATGTTCACGTTTTCTGAACCGCAAGGATCAATGAACACTGAATCTAATATAATATGGGTTTGAAAAGCGGATAGTTGTGGGGCCAATAATACAATATTGTTGACGTCATTCATTGTCGTCTGGTTTGAGAAAGTGAGTGGCGGGGTTAAATTTGTGGTACTTTTTCTCTTGACTTTTCGTTAAAAGTTGACAGACACTGACAACTTTATGGATCGTCTGAAGACCTGTGCACAGCGAATAAAATGCACGTTTTTATATCCTATGTAAGCACCGAAAGGTGACTGAAGCTGCACCCGATCCTCACGTTTTAGATCATTCTACTTTTTTATCTTCTACCAAATATCTAAAAGTGTATAAAGGTTTAGGCAGCAAAGTTGTGAACCTACGACATACAAAAGCCCTTAATGTTCTGATTTCCGATTTCCGTCGTGAAATAAAAAATAGATGAAAAACATAAATAATTATCAGTAACATATCCTGAAATAAAATTAACAATATGTGAAATATGTACTCAAATATAGCAAAAGCATAAAGCATAGCAAAAATTCCAATGTCGCAAGTTACAATAGCAAAAACACACACAGCCAAAACGCACCAGTATACAAAGATCACATTGTGGTGCCAGCACATTCTGGTTTTTGCAGATGGTCCTGCCGAAAACATTCCTGACGTATGCAAAATTTAGGCACACAAATATAGAAAACCGGACCCTTCTAAAGTCTGATCATCTTGGCGTGTATAACTTTTAACACATCAACTACTTTCATACGCGTATAAAGTCATCATGATCATATATACTTTCTGCTACTATAATTTCAAATGCGTTTTGTAAGTTTATTCGAACGTTTCTCTTCTGCAACAATAAAATGTCCGTAGCACGCAGCATTCCTGGTAGGAAGTTTATTGTATTTGGGGTGGCAACTATTGCCCGGTAGAATGCGAATGAAACATAAAAACCGACGGATGGAAAAAAGAAAGTGCATTGATGTCTGGTTCTCAAGTTACATCGGAAAATACGGATGCATAAAACTGGCACTAGTTCATAGTTATTTTTTGCGTAAAGCAATGAAGGGTCTGAAGGTCTGGAAATAAATAACTTCCTGGTTTTCTCGATTTTCTACTCTTCTTAATAGATATAGCTGCTCCGCTCATAGTTACAATCTATTTCCGAGTAATTCCTCTTAGAATCCCTGTTAGCAAAAAAGCACTAAATCAGTATCACTAACAGCGTTAAACCTGCAAGAGCTCGTATTATGAATATCCGAGAGTTATAGACAGAAAATCTAAAATGCTGCTAGATCAAGTGCATCTAAGATTGCTAATGTACTTATTAAGTTGTTGCTGTTTCTGTGATGTGGAACGATGTGGAAATAGTTCACAAATATTTTAAGATTTCATAATCGATACCAAGGAACATCATTCATCTTCCTTGATCGATACTTTAATATGATATAAAGATGAATTTGGTATTGGTATTGTTTCACGTAGCTATAATATCTCTTGATCTAAATAGATATATTTTTCTATAAACTTTATTTATTAACATGATATACCATATAAAGCATTTTTTCGGAAAGTCGAACTATGTACAAAAGTCCATTGTATCATAATATTTATTTTATTTTGACACAAATGCGTAGAAAAAATGTTTATATGAGACAAAGCTTTGCTAGTATATATAATATTGACAAACCATCTTTTGAGTGTATAGTGATTTCGAGTGAAAAGTGTTTTAAAGAAAGCAGTAGTAAAGAGTTGAAAAGAAATATTCTAGCATACAGGCTTGCAACTATCAAGCAAGATTTCCAATATGTCTTATGTCTAAACATATACACAAACAATTCTCATTATTATACCCGTACTGGTTCTTTTGATTCTTCTTTTAAGTCAACTTTGTCAGTTTTGTTTGTTGCTGTGATGGGCTTGTAGAGTTCCTCTTTGTCTTCTTTTTTCTCTTTCCTGCTTTTTAATGTGATTGACAAAATAATGGATACTTTCAATGGTTTTAAGTAAATATACAATAGACAATCTATACTGTGTTGTGATACAGAAAACAATGATGATTCTGTTAAACTTTGTACTGTTGCTGCAGATGTGGTGATGTACTCATGTGCTCTTTCTTTCTGCTTGTTACTGTACAACAAAGTTACAAGTATTGATGAGCTTCTGTTGATGTTTTTTGAAGATGAACATTGTACTGGCACATTGAGAGGGAGTATGAGCATTGTGGGAAGAAATCCGTCTGGGAGTTTGTATCCCTTTCCAATTTTTTAAAGTGAAATATCTGCTACTCAGAGATTCGTTATATAACCTCACTTTTCCCTTTGTATACTTTTTGTTAGATTATAATTTAGTAAATACACACAAGTTTTCAACAATACATCTTCTTTTCCATTCTGTGGCAAACTTGTTTTTTAACAAGATGAGTTGTTGGTTGTGAGTTCTCTTCTCGATTTCCAAGAAGAGTGAAAAGCAGCATTAATGAGATGAAAAGTATGTATAGTGAAATAATGTTGTTTCTCATGAAGTTATTTAAGTTAGTCGAATTTTCAAGTTTGCTCTATTCTATTGTGATAGTTTGAATGTTTTGGTAGCAAACGCTCAAACATACATTCATAATGATATGCCTATATTGCAGGAACTATTTATATCCTAGTTGTCACTATCATATGTTGTTGTCTCCTTCCTTTCTTCTCTTGTCATTCTTAAATCTCAATAATATTTTTGAGTTTGTTTTCAAACTGCTTTTGTGCCATACTGTAAGACGAATGGAGCTGTATAATAAGGTTGTTTGCATTTTCTGTACTTTGTTGAAATGCTAATCCTATATCACAGCCCTTTATAGAGTGAAAGCTTGAAATCATTATCGTTACATGGATACGCGATATACTTTACACTAAACTTTACATGTCCCATTTCGACATCCCTAACCACAGAAGACGAAGACGAAAAAACTTGACAAAATGTACGGAGACTGGATAAAAGCTTTAGCAAACCACCACCAAACAATAACTCCAACTTTTCTAATGAGTCCACAGAATTTTCTTATGCAAACTTTCGATTGGTTCAGTCGGACTGCTAAGTATGAAAACGCGAAACTTTTCAAGATTTCTCTTGTTTGAAAGGAGTATAGTACACTGACTAGTCATCAACAAGATGTGTTTTCTGGTGAATGAAAGTTCTGACTGTTTCTCCTGATGCTACGCTTGTCTTTATTCAAGCACTCCCAAAGCTCACAAATAATCTCTTGGGAGCATGAATGCGGTCTTGTTTGGTCTCATTATGCATAATAATATATATTTTGCGGATGCATGCTAAAAAGAAAACATCTTGTTATGAATACAATGATAATATATGAAAGTCTTTTAGTTTGGTAAGCGGGACACTAGATGTGCTTTTGCATATTCACTGCTTTAATGATAAGAGAAGGGAATTTTCAAGACAATAATAACATTCAAGAAAAAGGGTGCTGCGCAAAAGTGAAAGCGTATGCTTGAAAATACTCTCAACATTTATAGATTTTAAATTACAAGAATGTTCTTCGAGGAATAATATGAAGTGCTTGAAAACATGGCTCTCTGACATTTGCTACTTGTGAGTGGTTAAGAGGCTACTTCTTGCCGTTTCTACGAAATGCAAAGTTGCTTTCCTTTTGCAGTCCTAAAAATACAGGATTACTTTTGTTGATGAGAATACGTTCATGCAAATGGGCACAGTGAAGAGTAAAACTACTTGCTGTTACTTTCCTTCATGTGGATGTAGTCTACATGAGTTTGTTAGTTTTATCCATAAGCAGTTATAGCAGAAGTTTTTTCGTGAAGATTATTCTTTGTGTTGAAGGGATATTTTAAAATTTGGTGATCGGAACAGGTAGCAGAGAGGGGATATGGATAGGCTTCATATGCAGCAGCAGTTTGAATGATGGTGACTTGGCGAGTCCTGTAGAATTGAAACGTTGAAGGACAGCAAGTTGTGAAATACAGGAATTTCAATAATTAAGTTCAATCTATTTATCTGACTTTCCAGTAAACTAAAGTTCTAAAGTGAAGTGAGTGGAAGCAAACTAATTTTCTCATTAAATACTTTTACTTATGATATTTTAATGGCTCTTACTAGTTGTGAGATAGCAGAGCAGAACTCAATCAATTGGATTGACAGGGTGAGTGTTCCGGCTGTTAGTTGCCTCACGCATTCCACGTGACACATGCCACACGGACTTTAATTTTACGAACAGGCAAAGCTTTCTAAAAAAACTTGTTAAAACTACCACTTCCATTCTATTTTGGATGCAATAGGTTTATTGTTTATTCATCCTGCCTGCACATTAAATGACAGTGAAGGATGAATAATATTCAATAAAAAGTTTATTTCAGTAACTTTCCAATGACACCTTTATTAGCTTTTAAGTTCGATGTACATATATTCTTCAAGATATTTTGTTTAAAAAATATTTTGATGTGCTGAAGATATAATGTTGACAAGAGCATGCATCGAAAATATCACGTATTTTATGCTCTTGAAACTTATTGATTATGTATTATCAAAGAAAATTGCACGCTTAGTGGTATTCAACTCAAGGATGTATGTCATTATACAAACAGCAGTTGGAAAATCACAGATGCTGCACGTACATACACATTCGTCTTCCCCCTTCAGTAAAGCCATTATTTTAAAACGGAAAGATTTGAAAGGGATTTTATGCTCGACGATGATTTTTTATCAATGTACCACCAGACACTCAGTCTGTGTTCATTATAATGATGAGAATAAAAGATTTGGTATGGTGCATGATGCGTAATCAAAATCGGACGCTCGTTTCTGCTAGTTTTAATCATAGAAAAGCGTCACTTGTCACAAGAGTAATGCTTTTGCTATTTAACTCGGTGTACGTTGTACTTATATCATTCGTATTTTGAGCATGTTTATATAAGCATTGTGCAATACTTGCATCCCTATATTTTATATCGTAATAGGACAGTTAGAAAAATGTTTGTACAATCCAGAACAACAAAAGTAAGCTGGATTGCTTAGTGCCACGTAGACATGCATAGAATGGAGATGCTGAGCATGAAAAATATTTGAAGAGTTCAATGGAGGGTAACACTCTCATTCATTTCGTTTCTCTGGCTCTACATAGGGGATATAATTTGTATTCGATGCTTAATATTGAATAAGCTCATGCATGTTCCATACGCAGACATATACAAAGAATATGTAACGCATTATTCAGAAGAATATAGAAAACGACTCTTTTCAGGCGGAAATATACCGTCACAATATCAGACGAAAGAACGATTGGAATGAATGAGATGCGGATAAAACTGCAGACAAAAATGAGAACGAATATCAAAAGCTGGCAAGTAAAGAGCTAGAAGAAGAGGGAAATATTTTTTACTGCTTCTATCCCTACACAGACCAAAGCTAGTTTTTATCCATTTAGCCTTGTACTTGCACTTATTTTGTATCTCACGTATTCTAAAAAACCGGACCATACAGTGCTCCATCATCATGATCATTATGACGCAGCACGAGTATGTAGAGTATGGTCTTATAGAGAGGACTTTAGGATGGACCCTCTTCTTTTTTACTTATTTTTTTCTTTGCAGCTGACACCAAAATAGTAGGTTTCTACATTGGAAAATCGATCGATATGTGCAAGTAGAGATCGAACCAAAAACTATAAAAGGAAGTAAGTTGTGGGGAGAATCCGGTACAAAACTAAAATGTGGATGGATATATTCAGAATTTTTTGTATAATCGCTTGCAAGAATCCAAAAAAATGAGACTAGTTCTAGTGTGGTACATTCTTCTTTTATTGACGACGAACGAAGATCAGAATGATATTTTCCAAAGGAAATGCCAAACAATTTCTTGTATTCGCTGCCACTGCTTTATGATACCTTTAAGATATGATATCTTTTTACTTCTTTTTCCCAGGCAGAATAAGTAAGCCTAGTGTGTGTTCTGTCATAGCGATTTTCATCTTTTTCATCTTTTTCTCGGATATGACAAGAATATCGGAAGAGAAGAGAGGGAAGAGAAAATGTGAAATAGTATGTATTATTATTGTCCCTTTTTCTCCTCCTCTTCCAAGGGAAAAAGTTATATAAGCAAAAATAACGACTACTGGCGAATTGTCTGTTGTATCGTGGTAGAAAAGCTATCAGACTATCATGCAAGATGCTGGAAAAACGCTTCTTGTTTTTACGTTTGTGGTAGTTTTACCATAGTAGTTCCACCGTAAAACTCTCTGAGTATTGATTATGAATATAATAATATTCTCGTAGAAAGATACCAGTTTCCATCTTCTTGCTCTCTTTCCACAGTAGTTACATTTTTCTCGCTTGTCATTCTTTTGTAGTAATTCATACACTGAATTTAATGATATCTTATAGTTTAGATATCAGTTTACCCATGTATGTATGTATATAAATACTAAATACAGAATATTTTAGAAGAAAAATCTGTATTTAATGTATTTAATATTTTCCTAGGAGAGATACTACTATGTTTATGAGGCAACCAAACTTCAGCTATTCCTACTATTGAGTCATATATTATATTTTTCCACTGGTGAACTGTGTAGCCATAAATTGCCTTCATCGTCTTCGCAGAACAGCATCTTTCATCTTGTTTTTTCTCATCTTCGCTCCTCATACATACGTACAGTTATAAAGGTTGTTGTTCATGGTCGCACTTTTATTCCAAACCATTATGCACCATGCATGCACTACCGTCACACCAGACTAGAGAGTATCTCGTCGTCATTAGTATTCCCTTCCTCCAAGGGGCGTCTCAAAAGGAATAGATAGTGTTAGAGGCAAGCGAATATCTATATATTCGATATATGTATATCAAGTGCATTTGTTATATTTTTCATATGGAAAAAATTATTTAGGTTGTAGATATGACATTATATTAATGTAAAAAGGTATAGTTGAATGGTTACGGGCTAAAAGTTTTTTTACTCTGTTGCGGGAATAGAACCAGAAACGAAACGCATCGTCAAAGAAAACGAGCCAAGAAAGTACAGGAATATTACAAAGGAAGGACGAATGAGCAGCACAAGAAGTGAATCTTCCTTCCTTCTGTTCTATCTCTCTTTTCCCTGTCTTTAGAAACTTTTTTTTTCGTTTTTGGGGTTGGCTTAAGGCGGATGGTAGTATGAATGGTAGAACGTGTATGTTTGCTCAGTAGGAAATGTGAATGATATGGATGAACACGAAGCATTCGAGAGGGAAGAAAATGTTTGAACGTGGAAGGAGGAAGGAAGGAAGAAAATGGGTGCAATCCTTCTTATTGTCCGCCCGCTGTATTATTAAAGAAGAAAAAATTATTATTGTTACGGGTACCTTTCTCTCTTTGGCTTCCCTCTGAAAGAAGAATGAAAGATAATGAAAAATACGTTTGACGTTGTTTCGTGGTGGCGATGGTGTTTGTTTGGATGGTGAAAATGTGTCTGCGTACATGCTATATTGATTATTGTTATCATTATTCATGCCGTGGTAGATGAACCAAATGTACCTGGGAATGGGGGCACACATAAGTAGTTATGTTGCCACATAGCACCATCATTATTCCCACTTCTCAGAATCTGTGAGAGAATGCTCACGCTGGCAATAGAGTTATCGTGGAGTAGAAACTTACACATGTTGTGAGAAGTAAAATTAATGATGGTCTTCGTGCTAAGTGGTCATTTAAACGGGCTTTTATGGGGTGAAGAACCTTTTGTTGTTGGCGGGCCGGTAGGGTGCTTTCAACAACAGATTTTTATGCTTCTACCTATCCAAGAGGATAGAAACCTTCCATACACATTGAGCGTTAAATCATTAGAGAGAAAGCATCGTTGTACTGACGATGATAGAGCCACAATTGAAATTGAGTTTGCAAAATCATTATCCTGCCAGAATTATTTTTACTGGTCGGATTGTATTCCCTGAGTATGACACGGATATATGCATAGTGTGCTCAGATGCTTTGATAACATAACTAGAAGTTGACGCAGCAGATAATTATTTTTCAATTTACTTTTCCAATCAATGTGTTTAATCATCAGCTAACAGCAAAACTTTTTAAAAAGTTTGCAAATAACTTTCTGTTGTCGTTCATTCAAATTTTCTTTAAACAGTCTGAATCCAGTTAGTCTATCCAACAAACTGTAGCAAATTATTCATTTGAAATTAGTATGCACTGTGAAACCGAACTGTTGATTTTACCGATAGTCCACTCGAGTTCCGGTAAAAGCATTCACTTGCCTAAAAGCAACTGTTTTAGTGCTTGCTATATTTCAGTTGAATTTAAACTACAGTTTTGCATAATACTTTGACTTAATATAATAAGGATAGTTAGTTTATATATGATTAATGCGTGCCGAGCAAAGTTAAATTTTTTATGGTTTATGAACTTTTTAATTTTAATTTTATTGGTATGCATTTTAACAATGCCTTCCGTCATTGTCTCTTAGTCTATAACAAATTTTTTTGCTACAATGTACCTGTGTGTAGCTTTTCATGTGTTAAAATATCATTCAGCAACAATTTATTTACATTGCCTGAAAATTCTGTGATAGGGTTTTTGTTCGGAAGTACATTACTGGAAACATGAAAGAAAGACAGAAGGATGGAAATAAATAGGACCGCAGCCAGAAAGAATTGTGTAATGTACTTGACGCAGGCGGTTTACTCATGTGACAAAACAGGCAAAATCACAGAAGAAACAAACTTGATGTGGAGTACTAACTCAACTCAATATAATGCCGAATACATTCTGTTTCCCTGTCTGTTACTATCCTTCTTTGAATGCGTACCATCAACTCGCTGTTTCTTCAACTTATACAGTTTGGTTAGTATGCACTTTATAACGTGCAGTATTTCTACATTTTGTGTAGAGCTGAAATTGATGACGATGATGGCGATCATCGTTTGTCTTGATGTTGATGCTGCTGACGACCTTCTTTCTCGGTGCATGAATGAAAGTAGAGTTTTTTGGCAAGAAAATGGTTTTTCTTTATTGCTTGCACCATCAACAACATCAACAAAACTCCTACTACCACCGCACTATCACCATCATGGCTATTGTATAGTTTTTGTGGTGGTGGCGATGTAAATTGTATGCATTTGATCGCAAGGATGTATTCATTATATATACTCTTCTAAGTGTATAGATAGATATGTAGCAAAGTTTGGCATGGGTTAGAATAAAAGAAAGGGAGAAGAAAAAACGGAGACAAATTGAAATCGTCTCTTTTCTTTCTTGCTGGGAATTTGTGAACATAACAGAAAATGTTTGGTGTTGGTGGTATACATTCTTATTATCTGCTTATGGCTCCGGTCGCATGCATTGCAGTAGTAGTGGTTGTGATAATGATTAAAGTTTACCACAGCGATAGGGTATTTATACCTTTAAGAATGTAATATTACATATATAAACTGTTGGTAGTCAACCAGTGAGGAGCTGGCCGCAGTTCAAAGCTCAGACTCAAGCATCCAGAGGTGGTCCCTCTGCAACCTGGAGCCTAAACCCATTCATTATTGCAAGTATGTATCTCGTGTTTTCTCATTGACAGTTGGGAGACAAAAACAAGTTACTGTATTATTACCCCTTGCCTACAAGGGGCAATATTTATTCAAAGATAGGAAAAATGGATAGGGTAGTTTGTATGGATATAAAAATGTTTACACCTTATTTTTATTTTGTCTACTGCAGTAAAAGTGTCTCTCTGCATGAACTTTCGTTACAACTGTAAGTTCTCTGAGACACTTTTCGCGTTTCAAAAGTGCGAACATTTACTCAATTTGATTTTTAAAATAAACTTGTTTTTTTGTTGTTCAGAAGGGTGTATGAATGATAATAAAACACAGCAAAGAGAAAGTATTTACATGCAGCATTAAAACGGTTCGAGTATGTTGCCTGCAGCCCTTGAATTTATTCCGTTAAAATATTTCAGTAAATCTGCACGAAACCATTCGTTTCGTCCACAGATATCACGTTTATTTTGCTAAAGGTACAATAATTCTTCTTTCGTGCTACATACCTTCATTCCCGTATCACATCTCGACATTTGCATTCACCACGAACACGAACAAAACATCCAAGTACCACAGCCACTATTACTGTCGTGCTTGACGATGATCGTCCTCAAAGGCAGCAAGCAGATACGATTGGCAAAGCTGGGAATAAAAGGAAAACAGCAAAAGGAAGAAAGTATAGAAAGTGGAAATCATAATATGCATGTTCCAAACCTATGACCATTAATAGTATTGAGTTCTTTGAGTACAAGAGTTGAACTAGCGAAGCAAACGAGCCAAAGGAAAAAAGAGGGATGGGAATGGGAGTTGTAGTGGTTCTGGAGAGCCATAATATTATGCAGCGAAAGGATTTAAAACAATATGGCATGTCAGTATGAAGAAGCATCATCAGAAGAGAAAGGCATAAATGTGTACACATATTATATACTTGAAATGTTTCATATGAAATGTGCCATCATCCACACAGTCATATTATTACGTGTGCATATAATAAGATGGGCATATGAAGAATCGAATGGATACTTGGAGTGTGGTATGTACTACTTGCTCCTCTCTTCTTTCTCTCTATCTGTCTATAATATTGCATAAGGAAAGCCATTATAATAGTAAAAAATTGTTCTGTAGAAGGAGTATAGTACTAGTGGAAGCAGCGTAGGAGCTGTGAATTCGTGATTTCATTGGATATTTCTTTCTGTAAACAGGTGCCATCCTAATGTACGCAGATGCAAATCCCGTGGCACACACAGCACTAGATACATACATGCATTTCCCATAAAAAGCAAAGTAGTCGTAGTAAAGTGAAGTAAGTAAGTAGTAAAGCTGCTGCCGCTGTTGCCTGCCTGTTTCTCCAATTTTTTGGCTTGGTGGATGGAGTGAGTAAGTGAGACAGAGAGAGAGACAAGTAAAAAGGAAGGGAAAAGGAATATGGAAGCAGCAAGCGACGGAGCCAACGAGCTGAGACGGGGAAAGAAGGCTAGGTTCTCTCTCTCTCTCTCTCATCTCGCTCCTTTTCTCTGTCTGCATGAGTTTGTTAAAAGGAGGCTGTAAAATGCATTGGAATAGGGTTGTGAGACACACAGTCTGCTGGATCACGGTGAACCTTGTGCAACTACCAGACTGTCTCTCGCTTTCGAGTTCACTTTAAGCTTCTTCTCCTCCGCTCTCATTCTAAAAAACTCCTCCACCATCATCATTTTCCCCCTCTAGAACATATTCTCCCCCTGAAAATCCTCCATCTTTACTTTTTGAGAGCCAAAAGAAGAGAAGAGCGAAACGCATTCGGACGTAATATTATGTATGTGTATACACGGCGGGTAGACAAGAAAATGCATTTTCCTCTCTGGTGTGCTTACTCATTCCCTTTTTGCTTACTGAAGTAGGAAAAGAGAAGAGGGAGTAGTTTGTGTAGTTTTACTTTTTTTGATAAAGAAAGGCATTATATGCCATGTAATAACCCTACGCAAAAGGAGCAAAGTAGTAAATTTTAAGCTGGCTTCGTTTTACCGTCGGACAGTTACAGGATGAAAGCTGTCCAGACAAGACAAGAGAAAAGCGTAAATGTTGGTGGCGTGTGATTCGTTGTTGCTGGAATGTTCTGTTTTGTCAAAAAACCTCCGTGATACTGCATTTTGGTATCAGGTAAGAGCGTTCACGTTTATTTCGGAACAAGTCATAAAATAATCATTAAAGGGTCATTCCTCCATGCACACCTGTACCGAACCTACCGTACAAAATGCATAGGCACATGGGTGAATCTGCCTGGTACATAGAATACCATCATCATTGTATAAGCCCCCTGTTGCTTGTTTTGTGAAGTACTCAATCATTTGTGTTATGATTTCAAGTGAAAGTTTTTGGGGAACCATTCTTGAAAGTGAAAACGCATTATAATTACATTATATAAATACATGTTTGCTGTGATGATGATTTAAATTTAAAATAACATTTTACTTTTTGTGATTTTTCTAATGACATTTGGACCACTAACTACTAACTTTGTAATAACTCGAATTCAACTTTGCAGTGTTGTTCGTTCAATTTGTGACTTTGGGGACTACAACAGCTAAACCATCAATTCTTTGTCTGTGAAGTGACTTTTTTGTGAAACTGCAATATCACTTAAGTAAACAATTAAAAGTGAGATGATTTTGCAATGTGCGAGAGGTTTAAGTCTTTTTTATCTTTAATCCGTCAAAAGTGAACACAACATACATCTTGCATAAGCCTACAAAAAAGAAAGTAAAGTTTCCTTTTCTTCATGGATCGCCGACAACAAGCATTAGGCTCCATTTCAAAGGATATCAAAACTTTCAAGACGATTTGACAGCAGCGGGTCGTACAAGTATCTCACTCAACCATCGAAGGAATCAAACCTGACAAGTCAACGAAATTAATAATTGCACATGCCACTTCAACGTTAACTTTCCTGTGATATTTTTTACCAGCTACAAGTCCCCTTTCGGTCTTCACTGTTGGCCTGTATGTTTTATTTTGTATCATAAGGCACGCGGTGAATGCCAAAAGCGGTGACGCAGTTACAACGACTATCACCATTACACAAATTCCATTCTTTGAATTCTGTGTTGACCCGTACGTTTACAGTTTCATCGCGGAATCCTGAATGAAGACAGCAGAACAACAAGATTGTCATATCATCAACAGTCAACAGAAGAGTCTTATTGAACCAGGAAAAGGGGTATGCAGAAAAATTGTGTATATGTACCATGTATGTGAGTTTGTTGAACCTTTCAATTTTGAAGGACACCAAAGTACCCATCTCACCCAAAGGACAGGCTTGGAAGGGATAACAACAGGTTGAAAAACAGGTGAAAAGCCTGCCTACAGTGCATCTTGTGCAACCTGACTAGACTGGGTAATAAAAACAAAATGCTGAACGATTTCACCGTACCTTCTTGGCATTCTTAATATTCCCTTCATAAGGTCTCGGTATACTTACATCGATATTTGTGCTTGTATCCTTGAAAGCTATATTGCAGGAGAAATCTCGAAAATTTATCTAAAATCCGGCATAGAAAGCATTATAATATATATGGCACAAACCCCGTCACATTCCATACGGGTTATATGAGAAAAGGCTACAAGGTACATTCAACGTTTGATATGTACGCAAGACTGCACATCAAAGATTCAATAGCTTGCTTCTTCTCTTCTGCCCTTATTAATCATTCATGATATGAAAGAGATTCCATCTGTGCATATGACCTCATTTTATTACAGCGAGCCATTCAAGCGAAAGTAAATGCAGCATTTCTCTCCTCTCGCTCCCTTCTTGTAAAATAGTTTTCTTTTGCCTTTTGATGTTGATCACGCTTCTCGCTTCTTCTTCTCTTTTGCCTTTTAGTCAAGACTGCTCTGTAAGTATATATTTCTCTAATATCTCATGCATCTACTAGCAAAAACAGAAACCATTCACTTACATTCTCTTCTAAATTATCACAAAAGGGAGTTCCGTCCTTTGTGCATTTTTGAGAACAAGCTAATTCTATTTTATTTTTAAAGTTTTAAGAGCCACTTGAAATATCAATTTTTACTACCTTCAACCTTCAGTAGATGTAGTACACCGTTTGTAGCAGCAATAAATCGTATAAGTGCAGAATACACACCACAACTTTTTATATCAAAATATCAAATTACTTTCGACAAAGAACCCCGACTGTCCTTTAAAATTAGAATATTGAGCTGAGCTTTAGTTATTAAAAAACCGTAACAAAATGTGAAGTAATAAGAGACGATGCATTATTACTGAAGCTAAGCTATCTACTGGCAACCCAATAAGCTCGTTTTAGTTTCTTGCTTGCTCTCCCCGTCGTTAAGTTGGGCACACTATGCACACGTTTTGTGTCATTCATTCTCATCACAAAGTACAGCTTACGGTTCAGTTAGCTTATCGTACTCCACTCGTTCTTTCATAGCATAACGAAGTAAAACTAAAACTAGGGTTTGTAGAAAACACCCTACATTTTTTATACGGCTTTTAGTAGCAAGTGGTAAAACACTAAGAGAGCTCTTCGGAAAATTTAATAACCTCAGCCGTCTGTCAAAAAAGGCAGTGTGCATCCTTCTCCTCTTCTACCACCACGACTGATGCTGTACGTGCTCCCTTTTTCATTCGTTTTCTAACAACAACCGGGTAGGACGGTGGTGGTGCGGTGATATGATAAAACTTTGTACTTTGTGTTGTTGGTTTTGCTTACACCGTCGGTCCTTTCCCTTCATCCATCTTGGTTCTGTATTCATTATTTGCTGAAGTTTGCTCCTAGTTCTGCACCACCATCAGATATTGTGTCATAACCACTTGAGTTTTTTCTTTCTCTTTTTCATTGTTGTAGAGGCTCTGCCCTGTTGTTGAAAACGAGCAGGAAGAACTTATTTACAACTTCCAGTATCATGATATTATAACTACTGCAAAGGTTTACTTTATAAACATGAAGTAACTTTGTTTGGCAACTCCCATGCACTTGGATCTACAATGATGTACGTATTAAAGGTACACATGAATAACGGCACCGAATTTGACTTAAAAACGCCAGTATATTCAACTTGACTTTTACTCTAGGTGGAATCGCGAAGTGATAGCCTTTGCATTTATCATGAAAAAATGGGACATGCATAATTTAATCCTTTATCGTTCTCTTGTACACTCGAATTTCAACATATATATGATATACATGCAATATATGAGACCAACAGGGTAACGAATGACTGGTTGTCTCAGCAACTCAATCTAAATTGGAACCGATTTTCCTAACCCTTTACAGGTCTCACAGAACTCAACTAAAATGGTAAGGTTTAAGTTTTAAAGACAGCTTTAATACATAAATGACACCGAGAACAACAATCCGACAGGATCAGCTGGAAAGGCATCATTGCAATAAAAACCTTTAATTTAATAGTGCCTTCCATTCCTTGACTGATGCGCTTTGTTATACTGATTTCAGGTAGTTTTGCAAATAGTTTTACTGTTCGTATGGATGATTCATTCGTTTTACCCTCTCTAGAGCATTTCTTAAGATGTCAGGGATCAACCAGAGAGGGTGAAACGTATAAGTGTGTGATACTAAATGGAGTGATAAAGCAAATTCGATTAACATGATTATGAATATTACAGTGACTAAATTTATACCAAATTATAATTTAATTTTTCAACCAAACTTATACAAAAAGTAAATATTGTACACAGATAAATATAATATCTTAGGCGTTTACCAAAATTACAGCATCCATTGAAAAATTATTTATCTCAAATTGAAACTGAAGATGGATATGCGCACCGTTCTAAAACGCGTACTTCATAATCCAGAGTATTTCGTAGATGATGTGGGAGCACTTAAAGCTATCATAAATTATTAAATATGACCATTAACACTCATTAAAGTCCACATTTTCCCAGTAAGGGAGAATGAGAATTCCGAATTTTGTTCTTATATATTTATTTACGTGTGACTGTTTTGGAACAATGAACTAGTATGGTTACATGCATATGTGCTGAAATCTATGCATTCATGTTATAGTATTTAATAAAATGATATCCTTCCCTCTGTTTGCTGTTTCAGCAGCTCATAGGTAATGAATATTTAATAAGACTACAAAAAGCATAACTCGACGATGGCTGTACTTGAGGAAATGGAGACTATGATAATAATTAATATGCAAAAAGGAGATTATATTGTACATTTTCAGAAGCACTTCAAATGTTGTAAGTGCATACTTCATCCAGTAATTTTCCTAAAACTTTCTTTTTACCATACAAGAATATTTTATAAAGTATTATTTAAATTTGTGTTGCTGCCTTGAAAACATAGCGCAAACGATGTTATATTACTATATACTAAGAAGAAATTCTTAGTAAGAATACTTTGCTGTTTTGTAGAATGTAATGGAAGCTGTCTAGGATACAGTTCAGTTATATAATTCGTGTTTTCTCTCTTTCTCGAGAACCTAGTCCTAACCACCAACTCAACATTTTATTCACTTTCATGTTGACTTAGGGTTCTCACCGCTATTCTTATCATCAACATACTCAGCATAATAATATTCATTTAAATACGTGCCTCTTTCAGTTTCCTATATTGTTGTTATTCTCGTCTTCTCATCTCGTATTTTACATTTTTCTAAGCATCTCTACTCCAAAATGTTTTAATATTAGTTTAATTAAAATATCAGGCTTTGAATATGGAAAATATTCGGCTATCATAAAAGCCAAAGGACTTGTCAGAGAAAAATGTAGCTCAAACTGGAAAGAGGCAAAACTATGGAGACACCTAAGACTATACATAATTTCGTCGAATGAAATAAAAACTGACAGCATTAGGATTTTTCACCATAAAAGAATAAATTGCCACAACAAGTATTAAGTGTAACCCGAAACCCAGTAGGAAGTACATATTGAATCTAAAATTGCATTCAAACGATGAGCTTTACTTATGTGAACACATATTGTAGCGTTTGCGTTATTGTAAATAAAGAAAGATACCGGCAAATACAGAAAACTGCGTCATGAACCTTTGAATCACGTTACATCTAAGAGCCCATTATCATGCTACTTTTATTACTTCCTGTTGCAAAATTATAATGTGGATTCATTATTACTTAGAAACAGTCGAATCTCGTCACGTTCATCATGCACACTGCTTTCTCTGCGACCCTATTGCATCAAATCGTGTCACCACCGCTTTTTACCCTTATACCACTGCCACCACAGCTGCCGCTAGAAAAACCACTACCACCATACCATCATATCAAGTTCCATTGCATACACTACATACAACAGCAAGTTCTTTACGTTTTGTCATCAAGTACAAGAAAAATTTGCTAACACTCAAAATAAAGTTAAAGTTGAATCTTGAATGATAAAGCATTCGATTTAGTTTCATTCAGAAAAAAATTTGCACACAAGAGTAGTTTGTTATTTATTTCATATGAAACCAGTATGAAAGTTACTAACATGTAAGTCGGGTTTTCTGCTATGCAAGCATTTTGGAGCTATAGTAGACGTGTGCTGTTAAAATAAAGGAAAGTTCTTATAATATGCATAATTATGTAGTGCATAACTTTCATACGCCGGCAGCATTTAATAAATACTACACACCAGTTCTTATTCAGACTGTAATATAAACTGACCGAGAACTATATATTGAACTTTTAATTAAAAGCAATCTACGGAAAACTGATATATAATTAATAACGTCTTCACTTTAACCTTGCTTATTTCAGTAACACATTTATATTCTGCAGCTTTATTTAACACCCACACATACATTTCAAATATATTTTGTACGTCTACGTATGTACATTACATATATGATCATATACTATATATATACACTCGGTATTCATACCGACATAACTAAATATTGCAGACAAATGTAGCAATATTTCTATTGAAGTTTTATGCAGGAACTACGAAACATTGTTGGCGATGATTCCATCGCATCAGTCAGCCACTAACACAGCTACAGCTTGCTTCCTGTGAGTTTTAACATATGGAATATTTTCTCAAACGTAAGAGTGCTAGATTGAGAGAAAATTTTCTCATTCCATGCACCACAACATATTCTTTAAAATGCTTTCATCATTTTTCGCTCGCGAAACGAGCGGTACGTGCTTTAGCATAAACTAAAAACACGTTGCAATGCATCATCGTACAAAATGTTTACCAATAGTCATCGAATGCCTTAGCAGATACAAGTGTTTTCCTTGAAGTATTTTATAACAAGGAAACTCAACGATGAAATCTCACATTTTCACGGTATTACCAACCGATAAAATTTCAAAAACTGTAAAGCTGCTACAGAAGGACAGAAAAGAACGTCATGGTATGTTTACTGCATAATATATTTGTCAGAGAGGAAGTAAAGCGAAATTAATACTGCATGGCTTCACTCCGGGCCTTAATATAAATACTGAATGTAAAACATTTAGGTATATTTTCATGTTTCCTTTCAACGTCGTTTTTTACTTTGGCGAGAACAAAACAGGTAAGCATGAAGTAATTGGCAATTGGGAAGGATGTTGATGTTTGAATTTGAAGAAAAACTATTGGCTCTAAAGCCAGCTCTATTTAAATTTTGACGAACCGACTTCGGACATGTCACCGTGACCTTAACACTTGGAATTTGAACTCAAAAGTCTTTTTATATAGCCATTGTCAGGTCTTTATGTCTAGGACGCCTTTTCCAAATTCCTACTAAAATTTTGGTGGCGGATAAAATCATACAAAATACGATGTAAGACCTTTCCTAATTATGTTGTTGGTTGTATCAATTTGTAAGCGTATCTATCAATGAAACGATAGTACCTACAAGGTAGAAATATTATAAAAAAACCACAAGAATTGATAATTATGAGATGAGAAAGGGGTATGTTGTAATTTGTAATACTGTCTCACTCTCAAATCTAGAGTTGTACAAGTGGAAAGAAGAAGGCAAAAACTTGCACATTGTATGCACAATGCACATGATGAGAAAGAAAGTAGATTCGAGAAAGCTTTACAGAAGAAACAAAAATTATGACGATGTATGGTTAGACGGAGCACACACTCGATTTGTTTGATGGATCCAAAGGAGCCAAGCAGTGAAACTTGCTCATAGTTAGTGTGAAGTTCTGAACGATGTTTGAGAAAAGAAGACATGCTGCGATGTAGCTAGTGTGGTAAATGTGTAGAGAGAAACACTAATTTTACATGTAGTATATGCTTGTTACAATGTGGTACTGAAAACGGCATATTTTATAATACCTATATTATCGCCCATTTTTGGACTCATATTTCTGAGAATCGGGTGTTTTGTTGTGCACAGTGCACATTATGTAAAACAAAAGAGAAATAGGGAAAACGAGAAGACCAGGAGTGTTGCATTAAGTACAAAGTAGCTAGCTGGAGGTCTTGCTCACTACACGGCTCTTTCTCAATCTCGCTTTCTGTGTTGTGACTACACTTAAAAGAAAGGAGTGAGAGAAAGAGAGTGGAGATGATGAAATGAAATGAGAAGAGACAGGAGAAAGAAGAGAAAGGAATAGAAATTAATTTGGGCACAAGTGCTTGAAAATAGAATTGGAGACGAAAGCATTTACGCTTTATGCATGCGAGTAATATTTAGTAAGCTCTTGTCAGGCTACTCTACGCAATACGCAATGCATAAAGTACTACATTAGTAGTTTCAAAGTAATCTTTCAATTTTTTCAGTTAAAAGGGCTTATAAACTGCTAAAAATTTTATCCCTATGGAAACTGAAATTTTCTAACAAAATAATCCAAGTTTTGATCTAGAGTTGTTGGCTTATAATTTAAAATACTGGGCTGAATACTGATGCGCAAAAAAGATCAACCCGACCCAATTGACTAATTTTGAATACCCATACATGATTAAAGATAACTATGGGTGAATCTTATTTCTATCTTACCAGGCTTTACTTATCTTTTATGCAATGCGCATTAAGTGGAAATAGTGGAATAACGTTTCTACGTTAGCTACAAAGTCTAACCGGGTAGTGTATGCACGTTTAGTTGGGTTTATCAAAGTTTGTATTTTCCAGCACAATTATAATCTTACTATCTGAGTGTTTCTCTTGTTCACAAGATCTAGTTCTAAATTCTATTAAAATTCTGATAGAAGTAAAATAGCCGACTACACGACCACAAGCAAGGTTTATCTGTATAGCTAAGCTAGTAGTACTGGACTTTAAGGGGTTATGGCGTTGTATAGTGTAAATGGACGTTAAGCATGGGCTAATCGAAGCCATTGAGTGCCCGCAAACCTGTTTAGCAAGTAAAAGTTAAATATAATGAGTTTGGGTTATTCTTTTTAAATTTAGCTGCGAAGTTTAATAGATTGATTAACGGTGAGTTCGTTAATACCAAACTCGTCAAATTTTTCAGTGTTGCAGTAGGGCAAACTTTGTTTTGAAACTTTTCAAGCACGATTTAGCATGCTATATTATGTTAAAAAATGTTAAATTTGGTACCAACGAATTCGCCGTTAAGCAATCTATTAAACTTCGCAGCTAAATTTAAAAAGAGTAACCCAAACTCATTATATTTAACTTTTACTTGCTAAACAGGTTCGCGGGCACTCAATGGCTTCGATTAGCCCATGGTTAACGTCCATTTACACTATACAAAGCCATAACCCCTTAAGCTAGTCAGTTTTTTTTGAAAATTAACGAATCTAGCTTAAATTCGCTTTTAAATATTCAAAGCGGTTTGATCGACAATAAAATATTACTCTTTATCAAAGGACTACCGTATTTTATTGCTTCTATGTATGTTTTCTAACAAGCTTTACATCGACTTATTTAAATACGTCAAAGCATTAAGCACTTTAATATTTTCCAAGTCATATATTTGCGTCAAACTTTTTGAAACAAGTCAATTGAGAATTCCATTACACTTTTGACATATTATCCTCCTTTAAACGTCCGCGTTTCTTTACGAACGCCTATTTTACGCCTGCAAACACTTTCTCTTATCAGCTTAATCTTTCATCCTATTATAGCAAATTCAGGTTGTCAAAAGTGTCCAAAACAAGTTTTAGTTAAGGATATGGACGTGCAGTAGGAATTGGAGATTGTCCCAGTAACTGTTCCCAAAGCTCGCTTAGTGAAAATATGGCATTACGAAAGTTTTAACTGGAGATCGAGACTGCTCGTATGTTGAACTCTTGGAAGAATTCCTGATAGTTTCCAAATTCCATACAACTCATAACTTTTTTTGCAGCATTTCTACATTTGATATCGTTGCCTTCAATGGACAGCTGACAATAAATAGACTGGTGGTGAGTATAGTTTGCGGATGATCATGCCTTTAAAGCCAGAGATGTATATATGGACGCTATATAGGAATAATATAAAAATTTCATTATGAATAAACCTTAAAAATGTATCGCTCACTGTATTTTAAAATAGAGTAAGGGTATAGTTTAGGCAAAGTTTCGGTATGTTTTAATTGAAAAGCCAACGTATGTATTTATTGAAACATGATATGTCTACACCACAAAGCTGTTGATTTTATGCTAAAGAGTTAAAAATTAACAGTATACATAGAGCTGCAACAACTTCCAGAATCGTTACTGTGATCTCTGGACGCCGGTTTTTAAACGATGAAGAATGCTTGCCACTGTGCTACAGCGGCTTAGTTTTACTAAGCTAGTGCAAAAGTATTACATGTACTTAAAAGCAACTCCATTTCCCATTGTCCGTTCACTTTTCTGCATGTCCTATGTTTGAATGGGAATGGACAGGCGGACGCACAGGACGGACACCCCAAACAAAACCTATATAGGCAAAATTTTGCTTGTAAATAGACAAAATGCAAAAAATAGACATTGCAAAAGCAAAACCTACAGAACTTCTTTAGAACTGAAGGTTACTTAATATAGTTTTCTAATAGTAAAAACATTATAGATTATAAATACGCGCAGGAAGAGGTAGAGAAATGTACTGACAGTAGAGATTTTATCTTTTTATCCACGGACGTTCGTTTTTTGCTAGTAGCGGCGAGCATTTATTATGAAATGAAGTTGAGCTCATATAGTTTAGACACAGGTTCTTGTATCTTTTTAGCTTTCTGCTAAGTTAGAATATTTTGAAATTTCAACCAACCAACAACGAAGGTTTGGGAAAAAGTGGAAGCTGTAGCGTTGCATTCATTATAGTTTGAGTTCAATTGTATCTATTTCATTTGTTGTTGGTTGACAAAAACTTTAGGCCATTTGTTCTGGTTGTGCGATCAGAGTGAAACTCAGTGAAATTATGGAGAAAGTTTATCCTAAACTTTCCACTGTTCAACTGCTATCAAAAAGGGCAAAAATAGAACTTACTAAATGTATACAATACTATACCCAGCGAAGTGACGGAAATGTTTCTGATGTAGATTTGGCCTATGATAAGTTAAGCAAACTTGCAGGCATGTACTAAGTAGCATGGCTGTAAGTTTTAATGTCATTTACTAAAACGCACTGGCAAATGTGATGGGATGTGCATTTTGCCTCTTCTGTCACAGTAAAAGATTATTATTATTATTATTACAGCCGCCGACAAAATTCAATACTACATTACTACCTTTCCTACATATGCATTGAAGCAAACGAAGGTTATGTGTCAATTGGATATACTAAAATAATTTCAACGTTTAAGATTCGTGTAGTTAAGAGGAGAAACTTTCGTCTCTTTTCTTGTAGCACTAACCATAATGATACAAAAATATCACATACGACCCTGGTTTGCATTAACGATCCGTTGTGCTCACTCAGTGGCCGTACAGCATAGCATAACGTCCTGTCCGTGATCATGAAGCTGTTTGCTGAAATACAAACACTTTCAAGAAGTAAATATAATGGTTTTTCTGCTTTCATCTGGGCTGTGAAACTGGAGACAAAAAACCAAACTTCATGGGGATGAGCTATAATATTAAAAGCAAAGGCCGTTTACAGAAATAGAAATGAATGTTTCGTTTAAAAACTAGTAACAACATAGTACCTACAATTGACTACATTTCCATGAAAGTAACTGATCTGATCAAACGTTCACTTGGAAAATTTTTACTTGGTTAACAGGAAGGTTGATGTCGTATCCGTATGTATATATTTTTGTAGCGCTATGACTATGTAAGGAGACAAGCTGCGTAGTATTTTGTTGTTGCCCAGCAAAGTTTATTACGAAGGTGGATACATACAAAATACAATAATATATACTTTATCAAATGTGCGTATTCGTCTCTAAGATGTAAGAGCGTACTTACATTAAGCAGTTCCGATCCAAAATTTCATAATGATCAATCCGCAGTTCCGTACAACATTAATGATAACATAATTTATAAATTACATATAATATGTTAGTTTTTTATTGCTCATCGGAAGTCTTAAAGCCACCTAGAGTTACTGGACGTGTCCCAGCATTGTTACGTAGAGACATAGTTTATCGCTTTTTCCATGAAGTACTTCATCGGTTCTTTAGGTCACTAACTTCGAATTTTACGCATTTTGCTGCTTATCGGTTTTGTTGGGTGTCAATAGATCCGTGTTGTAACAAAGGAAAATGGTATAAAAATGATTTACTAATCATATTTGGTTTAATAAATACATTAAAATAAGTACGAAAATCGATTTCTATTTTTATAAATTGCCCATCAATGAGTACATTGTATTTATGAAAGTGGTTAGGTCTGCGAATCTATAAGCCAAAAACCTATAGCCTAAAAACATATAATCTCAAACATCCTCGACGAAAAACACCGTTTTCCTAAAAACATATACACTTATATAATATACGTATAATTTTTACTTTTCTGATTTACTGTAATATTTGGAAATGTGTTAAATTATAGATATAGTATAAACATAATAACACAAAATTCGCAAACGATTTATGAATTTTCAGTAAGTTTTTTGAACCAAATCATTCGAATTCAGTATTATTATTTATTCATAGCGTCTATTTTGACAAGATGGGATTTTATCACTAGCATATTTGTATAAGTTCATATTTTGATTAGCTAGAACGTTTTATCGACAAGTCATAATATTGCATTCCCGTTCAGTTATACGGATGTGGAAATTATTTTGCGACTCGGCGACGGCGTCGCCGGGATTTTTTGGCCAAATCCCGAGTCATTTTTTAGAAACTCGGGATTTTTTGGACAAATCCCGAGTCATTTTTTAGAAACTCGGGATTTTTTGGCCAAATCCCGAGTCTTTTTATAGAAACTCGGGATTTTTTAGGGTAAACTCTGGATTTTTTAGGGTAAACTCGGGATTTTTTAGGGTAAACTCGGGATTTTTTAGCGTAAACTCGGGATTTTTAGGGTAAACTCGGGATTTTTAAGGACAAACTCGGGATTTTTTGAAATTAGGGTTTTTTAGAAACTCGGGATTTTTTTCAAAAACTCGGGTTTTTTTTAGAAACTCGGGTTCCCCGAAATTGCGTCGCCGACCTATTTAAAAGAATTTCTATGTCCGCAGTTATACCTACACATTCATAAATCATAAATTTCCAGTTTTCTTGAAAGTACCTCAACAAAAGAAATTTAAACAAGCTCATTTGGCTGAGCCGATTTTTCTGAAACAGAAATTTATGACATTCCTTGAATATTAGAATTTTATTATCGAAAATTTAAAAACAATCGCTCATATCAGGTTAATGAAACCTTCCAGTTACTGAAAATAATCCAAATTGCCTGTTATAATATACAACAATAGCAATTGAGCTTCTCATGTAGAGTAAAAAACTTGAAATCAGTTTCAATTCTACATTTCTTGTACTGTTTTGCAATGGGCTGTTCGAACATTTTATGTGTCCTTGTCTACCTGAAAACTTAATATTTCAAAACTATTTCTTACAATTATTTTCAATACGTTTTTGCAAGCTGTTCCATTACCATATTTTGCTTAGCCTAGAAAAGCCTTATGCTTTACTTTACCTTTTTATTTACATACCGATATTTAAAGAAAGCTACATGGTGGACATATGAAGCTAATATGCAATATAACATTTGAAATATAGACAAAAGCTCTTGAAGTTAGCAATTTGATCAGTTTGCATTCACAGTAGAAGCACATGATGAACCCTTATCTCTCTAGCGGAAAATGCTCGTTAAACAAATACTCAACATTGGACAAGTAAGTGAACCATGATATGGTTTGCTTCGTTGGGTTTACCAAGCCTTCAAGGTGGACAATTCATGCCTTGCTTGATTTCGTGGTTTTCTTAAAATGTCAAAGAAATCATTATTGTAAAAACGTACAGAATAAAAAAAGCGGACTTCTAGTAGTTATATGATCAAACTGGTAAATAAGTAGTAGCTCAGTTCATTGCATATTGAATGCATGTCATGCCATATTCTTCATTTTTAACTGCAGTGCACGCGTTAACTAAGTAGTAGTGTTACAGGTTATTGAAACTTTAAAGTAAAGTGTCTTGGAATTTGAAATGCATTCTGATCATATATCTTAAACTGTAAATTCTAGTAAAATTATA
>CM056170.1:11101845-11160343 GCA_029691765.1 Entomobrya proxima | reverse complement strand
TCTCTAAGATGTAAGAGCGTACTTACATTAAGCAGTTCCGATCCAAAATTTCATAATGATCAATCCGCAGTTCCGTAGAACATTAATGATAACATAATTTATAAATGACATATAATATGTTAGTTTTTTATTGCTCATCGGAAGTCTTAAAGCCACCTAGAGTTACTGGAACGTGTCCCAGCATTGTTACGTAGAGACATAGTTTATCGCTTTTTCCATGAAGTACTTCATCGGTTCTTTAGGTCACTAACTTCGAATTTTACGCATTTTGCTGCTTATCGGTTTTGTTGGGTGTCCATAGATCCGTGTTGTAACATAGGAAAATGGTATAAAAATTATTTACTAATCATATTTGGTTTAATAAATACAGTTAAAATAAGTACGAAACTCGATTTCTATTTTATAAATTGCCCATCAATGACTGACTACATTGTATTTATGAAAGTTGTATGGTTTGCCAAAATCTCCAGAAATTCCAGTTTTGTTCTTCATCGCATTTAAAATGGAATTCAAGAATTCTCCCTCTATTCTTATTCTATTTTTTATGTCGGCGATGTTTTTAAAGTTTGGATTTTCCAAATTTAGCTTAAGTATAGCTTGCGCGTCAAAAATTCAAATCCTTTTGAAAATCATGACTCTGTAAAGGAAACAAGATGCAATATTATTTCTCAGAGAATATTACCAATGCATCATCGAGTTTTGTGTTAATTTGAATGTAATAATGAATTCATTTATACACATGATTATCATCACCCGTTAGCCTTTTTCGTACCGCTTTTCTTCTCTTGCTATCTAAGTTCTTTTACACTTCTCAATAAACTAAACTATTTCTTGTATAGTTTCAATAGTTCATCGCTTAAAAATTATTTCTATGTACACCTTTCTTATTTTTTAAAGATAATCACAGCTTTTCAGGAATGCTGCGTTCGAAATGTGCTGATATGGCAAGTCCAAAAGTGCAAAGTAGCAGAACTAAAGACACAACCATCTCAGAAAATGGTCTAATTGGTCCATTCTCTGAATCACATAGAAGAACATTTCTGTTACTGGTCAGACTTTCCATAATGGTCCATGTGAAGTCTCCGAGGATAAAATCTTTTACAATGTAGGATGTACTTGGTTCCGACAGACAGACTCCTGGGTTTCCTTAAGAAATGTGCAAAAAGATTAATAGTATTAAAGACTTTCCGTTTTTTCTCTTCCCTTTCTTCTTGCCGTGTCTAGTATTTTTACCAGTATGTAATAACCATATCTTCCGTAATAACTTACCAAGTTCTCATTTAAGAAGGGAGGTGATAAAAATATAGAGAGGAAAAGATTAGAGCTTTGTAAAGGAGCCTATGAAGCCTATGTTATTGAGTGGTTACGTACTCTGTATCAATAGATAAGCAAAATCATAATAAAATTATTGGTGGATTATCGTCAGTCTTGAAATAAAATTTTGCACCCTTTCAGTGAAAAGTTACATTTTTTGAAACGTCAAGGAAATAGAGTACGGACATAACAAATATTTCCTGCATCAAGCATCCTATTCTTTTTCTACTCTATACTTTTATCACCTCCCTTCATTTAAGTGTATCTAAAGTTCCAGTTTATTTATGGTTCCAAGAAACAAAATAAGACAAAGTTCTCTGAAAACAAGTTTGTATGAGCATATAGATGTTTTCATAGTAAACTAGTGGTGATATTTATAATGTTTATATATACAGACGACATAATCTATGAATGATAACCTTCAATATAAACCACCGAAATAAAAAATATATTTTGATTCTGGTGATTGCACTGATGATGTAAAGTAACTTGACAAACAAAAACAGTCATTCCTAAGCACGAGTTCAATATTTGATATGCATGATCATTGTAGCAATTCCGACCAACTATATACCGATTCTGATTTTGGTTAGGTACTCAATATTGTCAATATATTTATTCATTAATCATCATCATTAGACTTGCCCTTTCATTATCGCGTCCTCAAAACTCCAAATAGAGTAGCAGAGACAAACGCATCACAAAACAAAGCTCTTTTTAAGACACGCCATGAATTGAATTAAAAACAGTGTATTGTAGACTTGAAGACACCTCCAATTAATAGAGTACTGATCTTAGGATTGTCAAATAATATGCATGACGGAACAAGTTTAAATGAGGAGAAGTAAAGTATAGACGAACAAATTCCACTTACTCATGCCTTTGATTCAGGTCGGACTCACATTGGTGGTAACAGTTTCAACAATAGATGCTCTATTTGTATACTCATGTCATGAATATACAAGTGTACATAAATTTCATGTACATCTATGTTGTGTTTGGCAGCAGTGGCGTTGAAAAGAAGGACACGCACGTCATAATATCATTGCATTGTTGTTTATACATTCCGATGGTGGTGCGGGAGTAAAACTGTTTGGTGAAAGCAGGAAAACAGAAAGTGCATGATAGCTTTTCATCTACAGCGTATTTGCTTTTGCGCCACATAAGCACAACAATAAGTACATACTGGACCTACTTCAACTGTTTATACCACTTACTTTCGTTTTCTTTTTTCATCCTTGTATGTATGCAGTGGGGGTTTTCAGCTCGTAGGGCAAGTTTTCTCATTTTATTCCCTTTTGTTTAGTGATGGTGGTTGGTGAGAAATGATCCAACGAGAAATACTTGGAGAATAGTTCATAAATCTCAATTGAGCTCATCTTCAGCTTCCTTTCCGTGTTACAACTTGTATAAACCTATACTTAAGAAACTTTAGTCAGACAAAGTTCTTATAGCTATGTGGTATAATAAATATATATCAATGCATTTTACGTATAACATCTCTTTTGTGTTCAAGGGAGAAAATGGAAGAATGCTAACGAAAGCTATTTAACCACTTTTTCCTTGTACGCTTCTATTTCCATTTTTCTAGAAGCGGGTCCGTCTTGAGGGAGAACTATAATAAAAGCTGAGTTAAGAAAAATTTTGACGTGTGCATTTTGAGCGGTACGGTAAAACGAATCAGTATAAACCACTGAGAGAAGAAAACACATATGTATTATTACGTACAAACAATTTTATTTACTTTATTATGTGCAACTTTACGTGAAAATACAGAAGTGTAGTATGTACGCAACCACAAACGGAGTTCCCTGAGGTATCAACAAACTATGATGATGATGATGGTAGTTAGTGGCTATTTTCTTTCGCCAGCATTGTTACACTGTAAACATTATTGTACTTGTACTGTGCCAGACATTTAGACGTTCGACCAACGCTGTTAAGTAAACTGTAGATTTTAAGAATGCTAAATTTTGGGTAAACATCAGAAAGAAACCAGAACTTTTAGAATCAAAAGTATTCAAAACTATCATAGCTTCTCTTGTTCACGCATTTTGATTGGATTTCACTAAGTACCATCAGGCAGAATTCTCTATACATATATGTATAAAAGTATAAAGGTATGTGTTAATATTATGCCCCAAGAAGGCTGTGTACCCCTACTAGAGCAAGGAGATCTTAAAATGATAAAAGATGATAGCTCCATGCTTTCTAAAATGGTAAGCGCTGTTATGGAACGAAAAACGTATAACGTCCTTCTTTTCTAAACTAACAGTTCGTAACTCGATGATAGTGACATAGTGACAATAGTCAAACGCTGGTGATGAAACGATGCATATACACTATGTACAGTTGATTTAGTATTCCAAAAGGTTTTCATAGAATGGAAAGATGTTTCGAAAGTAGAAAATGAACAGTCTACAATTTTCTGTCCCATATACGACGACCAACGTTAGCTACTCCAAGTACCAGATACCTTTACTCACACAGGGATAAATCCTTCTTGGTGCCACCAGTACACACTTAGGTATGCATTAGCATCAGCTAGTGAATAAAGATTCTCGATTATTTCTCCCGAATCTTCTGTTTTCACATTGTTTGATTGCTCTCATATACTGCACATTAGTTTTCTTTCAGACACTCCTTAAGTTTTTGCTACTCTTTTTTTCTTTTTGGTGTTAGATGTCAAGCTGAAGGCATGAAATGTGTAACAATGTAGAAGTTTTTTTTGAGTTAGGAGAATTCAATACCCTTTCTATACCGTTTCTAGTATCTAGCGTGTGTGTGGGGCACTAAAATGAGTACCTATATAAAATATGTGTAAACATGAGCAGTTTCGAGTAGCAAAAAATCTTCTGCTTTATTTCGGGAATGCAATATTTACAACAGTAAGCAGCATAAAATGTTACTAACAACCAACAACTGAAAGACCAGCTTTTCCTGGTGTTACTGTAAGTAACGTACTCGGGAGGGAAACGCAGGAAAGCATAACACGCTTAAAATTGGTTTTTACATTGGGTTGGATCATACCCCTCTGATCTGATGGATCTAAATGATGTAAATGCCTTAAAGATGTGTATAAAAAGTCGGTGAGAAAAGCAAGCTTTGTACTTTGTAGAGTTCCGCTTTTTTGTATGCGATAAAGACACGAAGTCTACAAACAATGTAGATGAAACATGTTCTTTCATTACAGCATAAACACTTGATGTACATTACTCGTGTGAAAGAATAACCCAAATACTGCACGCTAAGATGAGGAATCATACAAGTTGCGCCAGGGATATGACCCCCGTGGGTGTCATTTTCTCCTAGATTAAAACCACAACTCAATAAAGTCTGATTATATACTTGTAGGGATGAAATTTTAGTGATTGTGGTGCGAAAAAGTTATCTAGAAACTATTACTTTATTCATGTATATATGTATACGTAAACAGCCTAGACCACTGTATCAATGATTATCATGTATTATTGTGCAATAATCTGCAGCGTCAACAATACTATTAATAACTACGTTTACCATGTAAATAAAAATACATATAAGATATAAATAACTCATCATTCAAAGAGACAAGCTGAATAAATAACTCAAACACGCAATTTGACATAATAATATCACTGCAACCAGCAACTATGTACCTCACCTGGGTCCAATCAAATTTTTCTGAATAAAAGCTAATTTTTTGAATTTATGTAGAAGTTATTGAAAACACTATAATTTGCAGGTATAATGGTTTGTTGGTTTTTGGAAGAATGAGCAATTAAAACTGCACAAATCGGTAACCTAGAGATACATACTTACTAAAAGTTTCATGAATACATGATCAATGTTGTTAGAAAAAGTGATCAAGCGAATTAGTGAGCCAGCATAAGGGCTGTATAACGAATAAAAGTTATAGACGCGGCCATGGTTATTACTGTGTTATAAAATGTTCAAATTAACAAGTAACAAATAAGGAAAATTCATGTGCATTGGTAATTTGCTGTAATAAAAGGTAAGAAAAAAGAATTAAAGGCTAAATAGTCATAGTCATAGTTTTCTCCTCTTAACCATAAGCATTTTTAAAAATCAATTGAGTTAAAGTATTTCCAACTTTTAAGTATTTATATACTTGCTCAAATACATGACTGAATCAATTATTCTAAGAAATTGCACACAAAACTAAAATCACAAAGCTGCGTTATGAAATAATAAAATTATCTCCCATGTAAAATTATTTCTAGTAGGAGAAAGAAATTCACGTTTTATGACTCTACATAGGCCCATCTGAAATTATTCAAAGAATATACAAATTCCACGAATGCTTCTATGTCTCCTGTCTATGTCATTTTCACAGATTAAGTCCAACATTATGGGAATTTCTTAAGTATTAGAAAATTTTAAAGACTATCGGGACATCGGGAGGTGAAATACAATTATATTTACAACATATAGAGGATATATAGTCAACTTGAAATAAAGTAGCATTAGTATAGTGTATGGATTACTCTGCTTTGAGATTTACTGCAAAACTTAGGAGGAACTTAGCACCAGAACTAGCGTTTCATCGAAATACACTTTTAAGTTGGCAAAGATATCTTCCCCAATTCTAGTCAATCATTCCGTTACCAAACCAAAACCAATCTATTCGGAATTTGTTGACTGAATTGTGCACGTAAAAGATTGTAAGCAACTTATCAACAAACTAATACAGGAATGCCCAGGGCTCATCAAGATCAAGAAGTTTTCAATGTAAGTAGATTCATTTTGAAGGACATCACCAGTCACCAGACGAGTGGCATCAATCCCACTAGAATCAGCAGCAACAGCCTTTTGATTCTATCTTATTCAATGCTATTTCTTAGTTACTATGTAATGTGACTACTGTACTACAAGGGTTGCAATCAAAGAGTGCTCTTTATCAGGAATAAAGGTAATAAGTTTAGTAGTGAAGTTTTTGTTCCGTAATAAGAACCAAGTTTATTTTCACGGGAAATAACGAAAAATGTCTAACTGGAAATATATCGCATGAATCATATGAATTATTACCGCTTCAAGTCGCACATAGGTAGATATATATTTACTGAGACTATATACTCATTCTGTACATTTTACTACGCTTTCACGGTTTTAGTAAAGCAGCTTATAAGTAAAATGCTTCTACTCAGAGAAAAATGGAATAAGGCTTAAGAAACACAGCCTGGTTTTCGCTGTCTGTCTTTGTGTATCCAGAGTCAGACTCCAGTCAAAATTAAACCGATTTTTTCCGTCGTTTTTCTACTAATAATAGTGAAGATGGAAAGAGGCAAAGGAAAAAGAGAAAATCTTGATTCGATCGCCTTTCACTTGACTGATTTCTTCCACAGAAAAATGTTATATTGCAGCTTTCTTCCTTATGTTTCATGGTAAACTGAGTTTTATTGAAGAAAGCTGGTGTGTTGTACACTGCTGATGGAATGTTGTTTTTTGTAGCCAGAAATATACGACGAAAACATGTTCAGTTGTTTGCGTTACTTTCATCAAATACTTTTACTTTCGTATTTGTTCTACCGTTCCTTCTTTTTGGTTTTGTTCTGTGTATTTCCTCAAATTTCAATGTTACTATTGTTATTGCAAAAGGAAGCGCTAGATAATCTACGTTATTGACAGAGAGAGACAGAGTTGACACGAAATACATGAAAATATGCTACACAATGAATCCTATATCCAGCGTTTCTCAATTTGAGATTCTCAAAGAAGCCAAAAAATGTTTTAACTGTTGCTCAAAGCCAACAATAGGAAATAGAAAACAGATATAACTGTCTTTTCAGAATGATATTTAAGGTTCTGCGTCAAAAAGTCTTTCCGTCTTTCCAAAGTTCCTTGCAGCTTAATGGTAAATACTTGTTTCACAGTAAGCTACGACGAACTTCTTACTATCTAACTAATTTTGCCTTGCACAATGACCAACGCCAGGCCAACTCAGGACATGTTTCGAAATATGTGTAGAAGTGAATAGACGAAACAATGTAAATGTGCGGCTTTGACAAGGCTTAGTAAAATGCTATAAATATGTATCAAGTACAGGTAAAACTGATGTGATCTCTTAATATTTTTGTACGTTCGTTCCATGAAACTTGTAGCCTTTTTGGTAACATTGGTAAACGTGAACAAATGACACGTAGCTGGATGAAAGCGTTCAAAATGCTACATATTATGACTAAGAACCAAATACCAAATTTTCATATTTGTGTTTATTATGCAAATTTACTAAAAAGCAAGAATTTCAGTTTGCTAGTTAACTTTAGAAGGAATTTCAATATTCTACATGATGTATGGAAATATGTACACTTAAGATGTGCATAGGTGTAATACGTAAGAGTATTACAAACTGATTTCTCGGTCAATTTTTTTTCGACGCAAAGTTGGCCGACGTGAAATGTTGTAACTTAGATGATTATACTGCTTTAACCCCTGTCTTGAGAGTTTATCTCAAGCTTATATAAGTATACCAGGACTAGGGTATATTCTACCCTTCCTTAGTATGTATAGGTATACTCTACTAGATAAACTTAAATGCATGTACCATCTAGTCAAGGAAAGCACTTTCACCCTCATTCCCATTGCTCCGCTTATGTTTTTTCCCTCGCCTCGAATAATCCATCGTCATTGCGTCAGTTCAGTTAGTTATGCAAAGGAATGTTTGATATTCAAATTTTCTCCTTCCTTTGTTATTCCTCGCTGTACCCTAGTGTTTGCTTGTTATAAAAAAGCTATGGTTTTTGTACATGGACTTGTTATATGTTTGCGTTTTTATCTTTACATTCCAATTCGGTTAAATAAAATAAACGTTGAATGTAGGATTCAGTATAAAGCAAGTTATGTTTTTTTACATTTAAAACGACAAAATTAAACCAAAGTAAAGGCTCAGGCTCTGATTTCTATCTATCGAGAGTGATATGAAAGTTAACTAAAATGTGTAAAATACATGTTGCTAGTAGTTGCAATATTGTATAATACAAAATTAGTAAGATATTACTGGAAACCTATGTTATAATGTGTTATCCTTTATCTGATCCAAAAAATGGGTTTTCTATACTTAGCTGTGAACTGTTAAAGATTAAATGTGTACCTGAATTGCTTGGTTTATTCCGGATCTCGTTTAAAGGAAAAAGTTGAAAGTGTGTCCTGCAAAGGACTACGACCGGTCAAAAACGTTTTCTTATAACTGGGGAAGAAACATATATTACGTACTTTTTTATTGAATATTATGCTCCAGTTTTTTAAGCTACATTAGTACTTACTTTTTTAAACTACAAAAATGTTTCAAAAATTACGAAATATATAACTAATGTTAGAATTTTCACAGCAACTTCACTATAAAACTCTCTTGAAAAATCTCATATTTTGATTTTTGCTCCGGTTTATAGCCAACCTGGAATTATAACCGGATGAGGTGTGAAATTTGAAATTTTGCCCCGGGGTATAAACTGAGTTTTTACGGTATATGTGAAGAAAATATACATAATATATCTGCATGATTTTACAAGTTACACATAATACATCTGGCTTCTTCCGTTTTGTTGGTCGTTGGAATTATCGTTACAAACTGCCTGCAGTTCTTGTAGGAACAGACAAAACCACACAAAATTCTATAATACCAGCCTACTCGTACAAGCGCTTCTGCAACTCTATAGATTCGGCTGACTGAATTCGCTCATGAAACCACAACAGTGTACTAAGTTCTCAAAACGCCACAAAATTTTCCAGCTTCTATCATTCAAATGTGAAGTTAAGTCGGAATGTATGCAGCAAAAGTATTAGTTATTCCTATAATGTATCTATAATGTACACATATTTCAATCATCCCACACCAAGTAGCTTTGACACAACAGCAGCAACAGTCAGTCAGCTTTCCATTCTATTCTATTTTCCATTCTAAAAGTGAATGCTATAAGATGCACGCAAAAAGAGCTATGGATGTTGATGTGTTGTTCACTGTACATATAGTTAAGCCGCTTTCCATGAGAGTGAGATTTGTCGATGCTCATGATGAATATCATCACCATCATTGTCGTCATCATCATGTAAAGTTTCCAAGACTTTGTCACTCTCTCTTTTTTCGTCATTTCTAACTTCCTATCTCGCAAATGCACACTTACGTATGTTTGGCTATGTAAAACCCTTTTATAAAGTATATAACAAAATAAATAAAAAGGGTATTACTTTCTATGCTCTTTCTCTGTATAGTTTTTTGGAATAAAATTGAATAACATGATTTCATGTACATTAATAGGTATGTTAAAAATTATTAGATATTATACAACATAAACTAATGAAATACATAGTAATACATTGCCTGATGATGAATGCATATGTGATAAGTTTTTAAACAAAAAGACAATCAAAATAAGCCCAAGTCGTCTGAATATAAGTTCGAGATTTGAGATAAATCACATTCACTCACATCCTGGTAACGGGTCAAACTCGTGAGTGCATTATTCCTATTTCATTGCATACAAACAAGTACATCTACATCCGATTATTATTTGTGTGTTATATGTATTATATCATATGTATGTGGCTGTGGACAAACAAAGCATGGTAATGCGATTAGGGTTTAACTCTGAATATAACTGTTTTCATCATATCTGATTCATTAATTGCATAGACTATGAAAGAAGATTTCCCAAATTTTGTACTCGTGTGCGTCAAGTTTACTACACCAAAGAATAATGTGTTGGGTTAACCAATCACAAATTGCCTTTTCATAATTCAAATTTAAATGAAGCTTTTAAGTTTTATAATTGAGAAAAATGTGAAATAATAAATAAACAGTAAGAGCCGGGTAAAAAGTAGCGCTAGCAATCAATTGAATTTATCTTTAATTGTTAACTTTGGTAGAAGTAGCTAACGCTACTTAATTGGCTCAAAAATGAATTACACTATATAAAAGTGACTAGTCATCACAAGGGTTTTTAAATACTTTGCTTTACTTTGCTTAAGAAAAAATATGCCAAATGACCTTTGACCCCAACTTGATCCGAAGGGATCAACCAAATTCGACCAAAATCAATAGAGTTCTTCCTCGTGTTGTAAAGAAGCTTTAAACTTTTTACCAAATCGGTGCAGATAGCTAACGCTACTTAATAAAAATGTTCAAAGCTAATTACGGTAACTACATTTTACATGTGAGTGTGTGATGCAAAGTTTAACCAGCAACAGATAGTATTAAATCAATCGGCATGTGATATACCTTCAAGATGTCGATAATCTTGTAACTACATGTTAATTCATTATCATCAATGTAAAACTATAAACTGATGATAACACGTAAATATTAACGTAAATTAATTAAATTAATTAATCTAAATTAACGTAAAATATATAGTAAAATTAAAAAGAACATCTACAACTGGTTTGTCGGTTTCTATCTCTAAATGCACCTTACAGTAGAGACTTGTCGTTTCCACCCATCACTTTGAGTCGTTAGAGAAATAGAAAAGATCGGAATATCTGGATAGCTGATTGTTCCCTAAATATCCATACAAAAATCCGTGAAGTAAATGAACTCTCTAGGTTGTTAATATTGCCATATGCACTAAATCCGATCCGAGATTTTGAATGGTGTCATGCATTAGAAAACCGTCAATATGGAAAAGTACAGATATGTGGTTAGAGTAAAAATGGAGCCTGACTTGGAATACTAAAGCTTGGAATTTAGAATGTTACTACAGAAAAGCAAACGTTGGAGTGAAAGTTGAGGTTGCGACCATATATATTGCTTCTAACTTTATATGCGCTACTCGAGTATAAAGCTGATTTCAGCATCAGCCTGGCAAGGAAGCAATATTTTAAGATGATAAAAGTGGTATTCAAATTAACTTTCATTTCCATTAAACCCTTAGGGCCAAAACACTACTTGCTTAATTACTATTCCTATGAGCCCTCCTATGTTCTGCACCAAGTTACTTACTTTAGAGCAGCTCTTCCATCATGAATAAGAATTTAGTGGTAAAGTAATATGAAAAGCCCATGCAAGTAGTAAATTATATAAAATTCTCACTTCAAGATGTTCTAGCGATCGAAAGAGTCAAATAGTAAATCCTAAAGAATACATGTATGTATTATAACAGGATATTTGCTATCCACTCCACATTTCAAATATTGAACAATATTATGATGATGATGCTGAATGCTGAAGTATGTGTTTACACAAACATGCATTAGAATTTCCAAATTTATTGAGAGAAAGGAAAAGTATTTTGTAATGTTTGCTTTTATTTTAATACACTTTTACATTTACAAATTTCATCATTCTTTTGGGCTTCTCTGAAATTCTATTTCGTAGGTTACTTTCTTTCTGTTGCTCGTTTTGAAATTATCCTAACATTAAATACATGCAGATTTATGCTGATGCAAGCCATTGCTACAGATTTCTCTTACGTGTAAGCGCTGCTACTAAAGCATCGGCTGTGATGTTGTGTATATAAAGATATATTTATTAATTTTGATGAATTTATTTACTCAGAAGAATTTGTCTTTTTTACTTTTACGTTTTTGTTAATGTATTTTGCCCGGGCCATGTCACAAAAAATCAATCTAGCATGCAAAACTTGTTGCTATTACTTGCACCAATGTAAAATGTTAATCTGTACTGGTAGTTCAAATTCTTTGTTGATTGCATAAATGTCATATTAAACTATATCACATATACCACACCACAGGCACAGCTTAAAATTAACTAAGAGTATGTATAAACATGCATGGCAAACCATTAAAATGCTCGCTGCTAAACCCATAAATGCTTAAGAATAAAAACCTGTGGTAATAGACATTTAGCCTGGCTTTAAGCTCATTTAGCCTGATTTAAAAGTAAAGTAGACACACGAAAACACGGACAAATTCCGGTAATAAGGTCTCCTGCAGAAGCAGCGAGCTGCTAAATAAACTAGTTTTTATAGAGAAACTACGCTTATTCGTTCTAGCTATTAGATCTCGGTCTCGAATCAAACAAATGTATAAAATACGATTGCTTCATTCCTACGTACTATGAATGAGGCATGCTTTCAAATATGAATAGGCCATTTTCGATGTTTTTGCACATACGCTAGTGTGGATTGATTTTTTAATACTTTAGACAGCAAATATCTTGTACTTGTTTGGTTTAGAAATAAACTCTACGGACAGCGATATCTGCAAGCAATAGCTACATATATATATTATAACACAGAATAAGGTGTATCTTCATTATATTGTGTATCTCTGTGCCAATGTAAGCAAAACAGCTAAACTAAACGTGATGTGGTGAGCCTTACACATGAAATGTGATGAACCTACAAGTCTCCATTCTGCGGCAATATTAAGAGTTATAAGTGTACTATGTTGGTGATATATCTATCTATGTTCGTCTTTTCATCAACTATGCTCTTTAAGAAATGAAACATTGAATGACAGGCATGCTACAAGAGGAATAGTAAATAGCAACAGAAAAATCTAATTTTACTAAAAGCTGTAGTTAGCATCTGTTGACAGCAGAATGCTTAATTTCTTAAAAATTCGACTACATACTTACATTATTTATATCCATAGTATGTATATTTGTGGTTATAAGTTGCAATCCTAATTACATTACATTGTACTTTTTTCAAGAATCTTCATGGAAACTATATTTTTGTATTCCGAAAGCCCACAAAGTAACAATACATGCTACACGTGACCCCTAAGACTGCTGAAAAGATTAAATCACTATGGATGGAATGGTGACCCCAACATTAAGCGTGGGTGCTTGATATAACATACTTAAAATGCTACATAAATGCAAGATTTCCTTTTAATTAAAATAATAAAATGATTGTAACCTTTTATAAGACAATAAATCTTTAAGCCTTTCTCAGAAATCCATCCATTTTCAATTAATCTATCAACTAATATAGAAAACTCATTTTTCTGTCAATAGGGTGTCCTATGTAGTGTTCTGAATGCAAATGCACCACGTTTTAATACATACGAAATATTGCACGCTATTTTTTTCTCCGAACGGACATTTGCTTCATATATGCTAAAGAGATAGAGTACATATCCAGTTTTGCTTTATGGGAATAAATATCAGCGTCTCCTTGGAAATGTTTTGAAGGCTTAACTGTCATTTTCAAGTCTAGAAAAGCTTTGTTTTAACACTGATAGGAAAACTTAATTCCGATATTTTCTTCAATTTTGCAATTACGGCATTTTATTTTTCATTTAGAACATTAGAACGAAATCATTTAATTAGAATTGACATTGTAATGTTTGTGTATTTCATATTAGTTACATGTGAATGGTGACAGTTGAAGTATTTTACTATCAACGTTTTGTACACATGTTAATTTTAGGTAAAAAAGAAAGTATAGGTAATGCATACTTGTTGTTTTTTGCATCCCTCTTGTATAAACTCGTCTTTTGATAGCAAAATCAGGATAAATATGTTATAGTTCATATTAAATTGCGAACTTGAAGCAAGTTATCAGTTAAATCAGTTTTGTCCTGTCCTTCAGTCTGTCTGTCCGTCTATATGATCAAGAAGCGGCATTTTTCAACTTCGTTTTGCATTATGTCCATAAGCATCCTCGCTCGGATAAGTTCGAATATGGGCACTAAAGGTCAAGTCTAAGATCAAAAGGTCACGACGATTTCAAAATTTTTACAAGTGACTAACAGCATGTGGCAAATGATTATAGATCAGTTTTTGATCAAGTTAACGAATCCGAATTCCATTTTTCAAAATTTGAAATCGTATGGCCGTTGTAGCAGTTTTTATGTTTTGAAGGCTCCAGAAGCCGCATTTTTCAAGATTTTTTTCAAAAACCTTTTCGGAAACATTTCATTAGCATCTTCAATATTTTATGAAGATGACTCCGAAAGGTCAACTCTAAGGTCAAAGGTCACGACGATTTTATCAAGTGACCTATAGCATACGGTACATGATTTTAGGTCAGTCTTTGATCAAATTAGCGATTCTGAATGAGTGTAATGACTAAATGCACGTTACACCTTTAACTGTTCGTCAATCAGAATTAATTTATTGGCTAATAGTTTCGTTTGGAAATTGTTTCATCAGGCCGATTCTCAAAAGTGCATAATATTAGCACTTTCTGGAAGAAAAAATGTTGCACTGTTGTGCTTTCGTCATTTAGGTAAAAACTGAAGGTGAGGATACTGAAGTGAATATTTCACTTTTTACCTTGTTAGCTCGCTGTTTCTGCAGGAGAGCTATTTAAGATACATAGTGTCCGTGAGTGTGTCCGTGTGTCCACTTTATTTTTAATAAACCAGGCTAAATGGGGTCTAAACCAGGCTAACTGGGCTCTAAACTAGATTAAATGGGCTATAAATGTTTATTTAATTTGCAATCATCATGTATTTTTAACGTAGCATCTTTATTCACTTCAGACACTCGTGATCTTTAGCTGCGAGCATTTTTAATAGCTTGCCATCTTGCCATCAACTGGTTAGTTCATTAATGCATACTTTTAAATAAAACGGGGTAACACAAGTTTATATTGGTAGATAATGTAACTGGTTTTATTTAAATTCTAAAAATTTCTACGTTGTACTGTATTTTATTGTTTATTTGTGAAATCATGCTCACCTGTACTACGGATAATCATACACGCACGCACGCCTACAAGCAACGAAAGCAAAAGCTATAAAATAATGGTTAGCCAACCAGCTCTTTGAAGCAGGCTGTAAAGGGTAGGAGACAAAAAACAAGAAAAACTATTCGGTTATGAAAACCGAATATACTTCAACACTGTAATATGCAAACATTTGTATAGTATATCTTACCTATATATGTTCACCTCTCCCACAGCTATTGTACATGGTCATCAAAAAGTTGGTACACCTGTCCATAGACCTCGTCCACTGCTCATTTGTTGCCTGTTAGACAAAGTCCGAAACAGGTTGGCTATTCTAAAAAAGAGCCAATGTTGGTAAAAAGTCAGTTAGTCAAAAAGGTAAGACTCGTAATATATTTTGTATGGCTGTGTGGCGGACAACCCTTTTCCTGTGTAAGCTACAATATGTATTATGTAGGCAGTATAGAGTCTGCTTACCTTCACGAGTTATACTCTCGGCCTTGCTAGTCTACGCAACACGTGTACAGATATCTGACAAAAGTAGGGATTAGTGTACTCGCATATCTATAGTAGATTTGAATGTAATTTCTCAGCCATTATATGTAACGTACATGGTTTGTAGTAAGTTTATAGCTTGTGGCCTTCTGAAGATCAAACTAAACCAACTTTTAACAAAAAAGATTTCTCCTAAACCCAGCAATAAAAAATGTGCAAAGCAAGTGTAAGCGAGAATTTCGTTTTGCATTGTTAACACCAACAAAGAAAAAAGACGTATAGGTGCTTCCCAGTTGCTTTCGCGGCTTAGTTAGAGTCGTTTTCCATATTTTTCATCATCATCTCATGATAATCATCACTTTTCTACTCCCCAGTGTGCATGCCGTATCTCGTTCATAACATATCCCCCACTTTCTGTGCAGTCAGTCGCTACTTCGCTTCATCTGAAAATAGAAAACGAGAGAGGTAGAAAACACTGGTACTCACTCGCTTTTCGGATTTATGTGCCTATTCAAGCAATTCAACATTAAGGTTCGCTTTTTATATTATTGTTATCATGGTAGCTTTTCGTCACTACTGCTATTTTCCGTAAAAGAGCGCATTTACTTACCACTCCCACTGCTTTGTTATGCACACATTTATGTTGTTTTTAGGTTCAGTAACCAAATTTGAGGTGAGACATTTGGCTTACCACCATCAGGAGCATCCTCATCACCGTCATTGTCATCATCAGACTTATCATATCGTCTAGTTGCACTACTATAGGTTTGACTGTGTTTTTAGCACAGGCTGACATAATGTACCCTTCCTCTGTTCTATTCCACCACCTTTCTTGTTGGTCTTCCTTCATAATAACGTTTTCTGTGCCGTTTTCCTTTTCCCATTATTACTATTATTATCGTGGACATTTACGACAGGGAATTTTATGAGTCTCATTATGCAGCCACACAAATTGCCACGTTGCCGCTCGCATCTACCCACTACCTTTTCGTTAGATACAGAAAGCATTAAGACAGTCAAAGTCGTTGCCACTATGTTCAGTAAGAACAGATGAATTTTGCAGTTTTCCTTTATCCACAAACAGCTTACTATTTTCATACGCAGAGGGAGAGGGAGCGAGTCGCAAGTATTACATGAGCATTATTTGCCAGTAGTTGTTTTCGTTGAACGATGATGCAGGCAGAGAGCTGCCAAATAGGTTGCTGTCGCTAGATTTTCCACGAACCACGAATAATAATAACGAATGAGCAAGTAAGCAAGTCCCGAGTAATCCAGAGGGCTTCCGTTTTCTTCCTTTAATTCTCATTTTTTACTTTCACTTATTGCTGTGCTGAGATATGTGACAATATTACATGTGCGACGATGATATCACAGTAGCAAGTTTGCCACCGAAATGAAAACGAAGGAAAAGCAACTTTTGCTGTACCAGTCAAGGAAAATGAATATGTTGAAGATGACGATGATGATGACGGAAGATTTTTTGCTCCCCATTTGCTCCTCGTGTCACCAAAAATGTACTTAACGAGTCTACTTTCTCAAAGTAATATTCTCTGGATATTAAATACGCTACCTGTCGTTGCGCTGACTTTACAGGTTTTTGTTGGAATTGCTATTTTCGGAATTTACGCAATACAGCAAGATGAAACATTTCATCAGCATTATTTTGCTTCTTTCGTGCATTCATCTTTTGCATGGCCCGAATCCTACCTTCATTATATTTCAATTGCCGAGTAGTGATGTTGATTTTAAATGTACAAGTACTAGAAGCGTAAAATAAATGCGCTGTGCTACATACTAAAACATTCATAAATGTAAACTGTATATTGAAAGTTTCCACTCTGACGTATGTAAAGTCAACAGTTTATTTTAAGTGCTTTCAGTTGATCACACCTAGAGGCATCGGCTTTTACTTGAACAATTAGACTCCCACTATTTAATTTATACAGATACATATGTTGCATGTCTTTGGTGAATCGAAATATCATTGCTTCTTATAGTAAACCAGAGAATGGTAAACCATTAAAAATGCTCGCTGCGAAAGACCTAGTTTAGACCCCATTTTACCTGGTTTAAAGCCCATTAAGTCCATCTAAAATAGGTAAAACATCTCTATAATAGATAATAATGGTCCCTTTTGACCCCAAATTCCCAAATTGCCCGATTTTGACCCCAATTAACTGATTTAGGCTGGTCTAGAGCCGATTTAGGCTGGTCTAGAGCCGATTTAGGCTGGTCTAGACCCCAAATAGCCTGGTTTAGACCCCAAATAGCCTGGTTTAGACCCCAAATAGCCTGGTTTAGACCCCAAATAGCCTGGTTTAGACCCCAAATAGCCTGGTTTAGACCCCAAAAATAAAGTAGACGGACAGACGGACAGACGGACACACTACTCGTTAATAAGCTCACCTGCTGACGCAGCGAGCTAATAATACTTTTTTTAATGTTTCTGTTAATTCTGTATTTTTTATCCAAAACTTTCCATTGGGCTAAATTCAATTTTGACATACCTCCATATACATCCTGAGGGTTACTGTAATATGCTGATTTATATATAGTAGCATTTTCAACAACTACTTTAAAATGCCCAGCGTAAATCAGGATTAAAAATTAAAGTTAAATTGAATATTTAAATAACAAGGTAATTTTTTAACCAGAATTTGTTTTTATTAGTAGTTCTCTATGTAGTTCGAAATCGCGTACATACACAAAATGCTGTAGGCAAAAATTTAACAATGTCCAAAAAGGATCTTCATTACTGCATGAATATAGGTATGAATATGATTCTAATTCACCAACCATTTAATGATTTACTTTTAACCACCACCATAGCCGTGCGATGTAAACCTTGTATAATTGTTATTGCAAACATCATAAAACGAATCAAGTAATATCAATCTTAAATCTTATATGAAAAATGAGTCTAGATTCATGCTCGGAGAGTGAATAAGTTATTACGGTTTGGTATTAATCGTGCAAGATCAGACATGCCTACTCTGTACTAAAAATATATTCTACATAAGCAAAAAGTTCACATTTAAACTATTAGTAATATAGTTTAAATTTTTCTCCATCTTTTCGGAATTAAGCTTTCGAGTCTATTTGCATTTCATACGCTTCAGAAAAACAAAGATAACATAGAGACACAAATTCGAAATTCTACATAAAAATGATAATACAGTGCAGTCAGATATATACAACGAAAAGTTAAGGCTTTTAAGAAATTCGAGAAAAATAAAAAAGAAACGACAAAAAACCACTCGGTACATACAAATCGACAATGTGCCTTACTTTTCGAACATTTTCCATGTAGTGTTTTTTCTTTCTTTTTTTGTTCAACTAGTATTATTATTATTATATGCATCACCACCACCGACATCATCATCTTGGTGGTATCACACTGAAAATTGTGTACAACGAATACGAGGACTGCTAGAGGTAAAAAGTAAAAACCGAAATAAAGAAGAAAGAAAACCGTAGGGGAAGAAAAGTTGATAAAAAGGAGACGTTGAAAAATTGGATGACTTTGGCTGTTTCCTTTAGATTTTTTGCTTCACTTTTAGCCACCACCATGCATTGATGCTGCTGCCAGCTAGATATTTTGAAGTTTTTTTTATACATAAACGTGTAGTTATAGTCTGCTATTATTATTAAACTTCATGCCGTGTCGAACCACTGTTCAAGAAAAAGTTTTTCATGTGCTTCTTCTGGATATGGAGAGATTCTCAAATAAGAATACCCTTCCTTTTTATCCTGTGTCTACTAACTTTCTTTTTGGTGTGCTATGTATGAATGCTAGCTTGACTTTGACTTGCTGTCATGTTTGTGTGTAGAGCCAGTGAAAAAAGTCTAGTAATAATGGTTCGTGATGGCCTGGTTGGATAGTTTCTTGATATCCGACACTGCAACCAATATACAACACGTATTCCATACCACACTAAATAGGTACACCACTTTCTTCTTCCTTTCCTTTTCACTTACTTTCACAGACAATAATAATACCTTTCTCAAGGAAATCGACAACGGTGACATTGCATATACTTTTCATCTAGTAAGTCGTGCTGACTGACTGAAAACTGGGGTTGAGTGAAAGGGGAAAATGCATAGGTATATTCATAGCATAAGTGTGTGTGGTGGATAGCTTAGCTACGAGTGGAAATACTTGAAGTTGATACAATGTACCAGCAACTCTTTTTTGGTTGGATGAAAATAATGTGATTGAACTTTTTCTTACGAAATGACAAGAAACGAGCTAGCGAAGCAAGCATAGAATACTGAGCAGAAGTGAAATGACACACTGAGGAACTCATTAAAGGAAGGGATTAAAGTTCAGGTCTTTCCAACTGTATTATACACACTACTACTGGTAGCAGAATTCTGTTTCATCCAACTACCACTAAATTTGTTTTATACACGGAAACTGCACCAAATGTTTCTCATTTTCCCAGTTTCTAATCGCGACACGATACCACTAGCTTGAGCGTGATGATCGTCATCATGAAAAAAACATTTTCATTCATAGTACTCACTCCTTTTCACCTCTACAAGGTACAGAGAAGGTTATTGGAAACCGAGGTAGAATTCAGTTTGAGGATTACCTAGAAAGTATTACGCGTCATTATACATAGGTTTTGGGTAAACGTTTGTGTACAGTGAGAGTATATACACACGAAATAAAATAGTAAAGATATGTCATGTGCAGATTTAAGTGAATACGGCTTGAGCTGGCTTACCAATTAAATTCTTTTCTAGGGTCAACATAACGCGATAACATTACTGATGTGGTCTTTTGCGAGGGAACGTGCTCTTACTATAGTCGGGAGCATGAATGTGAGATTTCATTTTTCATACCTACTGCCAACAGACAGATAGATCAGACTAACAAAGATGCAGCACGGAAAATCAGCTTGGTATATCTCACATACAAAGAGGAAAAGTAAAGTAAAGATTTACTTATCATTAAAAAATAAAATGTTTGCATTCGTGCAGAAAAGTGTTTTCCTTGGGATTACGATAAGAATCTCTGTAGCAGATCCTTCTTTGTAATATACCTATACGACAAAGTTAGTAATGATGAGAATGGCACTTTATTATGGTAAACAGGCTCTTCCGAATGCAGTTTACATAGTTAGTGCCTACAAAATGTAAAATATAGCATTCAATAGGAGAATCTAAGAAAGTCATATATTTAGCACACGTATATCAAAAGTAAACAGATTATTTAAAATTCTTTCTTCCTCGTTTTCTTATCAGTTGAGTAAATTATTTCAATTTTGTAAAAAATGTGTAAGCTTAGCAATAATTTGGCATGTTTTCAAACGCTTTACTTGTTGATATTAAATCTAGTATTGGGTGATGTAGATCTTTCAAAATGATTTCAACTAAAATGTAAGGCAGTACAGTCATTGCGTTGTGGTTGTTGCATTCAGGAAGTATTCGTAGCTATATTAGAAACCAGAAGAAACTAACGGGCTCTGAAGTGACCTTGTATTTGTATGTGGCTTAAGAAATGAGAACGAACAGAGCTGTAGTTACTGAAAAAAATTATAGTTGCTTTACGTATCTTGTTTTAAGTAGAAGAAATTTTTTAAACGCTTATTCATATTCTTTACAACCAAATACAATCCCCAACTCGTTTCGCGTATTTTACATTTCGTTTCTATAACAAAATCGAAACATATACCAGAGAGAGGGGCAAAAACAATTAATAACTATATTCTTAAATAAAAGATACCACAGAGAAAGTAAGCAGTTTTATTTAAGTATCGATTGTCTTTGGAATCAGTGCCATTGTACCAATTGAATAATGCATTTCTACAGTACAAGTTACAAGCATATTATGATGCATGCTTTTGCAAAAAAGTGCACACTATTTATTCATTCTACTTTTTGTGAATCTTGAAAAGATACAGAAAAACTAATAAAAAATGTTTATTTCCAATAACACGCGGTTATTTCTGCCCTGATGCCGGCTAGTTTTTATCGTATTCTCTTGGTTCTTTTCATTCTTACAAGCTTCGGTTTCCGTGTCTATTGAAGGGAATCTTGTATGTGTAAAGCACATAGGCACATGTATATTTATTATGGCGTGAAAAAAATCGAGGATCAAAAATTGCATTGTAAGAAAGACTTCTATATGTGTGCAAAGTAAATACTGTTACTGCTGCTACTACAAGAAATGAAGAGAGAATGAGATGAAAATGAAAAGTACACATTCTCCAGCTCAAACACCATGCCAGAAGTATACAAGATACTTTCATGAAATTATATAGCTTAGGGTGTAAACTCATATACTAATGCAAGCAAGGTTTTGTAGGGAAAAGTGGGAAGGAAGTGTATTTTTCCTGTGGATTTTCCAGGAAGAAAGAAGAGAATGAATGCATGTTGGTCTTAGAAGCAGAAAAGAGGAAGGGGCGGGTGACTGGAATTAGGGGTCTATGTACGTGAAAATGATGAGGATAGAAAGTTTCTTTTATGCAATATTATACATATATACCTAGTTATGTGCAGTTGTATGTCCAAGTAAAATTTGTGTGCATACTTCAAGGTAGTATATGCAGTTTCACTCGGCTGTGATATTAGTTCAAACCATAATATTCACCATCACTACATGTATTGTATGTTTCAGGAGCAACGCTTGCCACGCAATTCCATTGAAATTCTCAAACGAGAGACTGAGAAATTCACCCTAGAGGAATTCTCTGTCTGTCACTACATTCTATACGTTGCTGGGAGTTACATGTATATGAAAAGAAATGTTTTTCTCTCCCTCTTTTCCAAAGTTTCATGGAGGGTTGGAATTATATGATGATGGTATGGGTGCCAGGCAGTGAGTTCAAATATTATGCAACTTTCCACCGTTCCAAGTAGGTTCCTCTGTAACTTTTATTCCACAGCAGTGCAGAACAACATCAAAAACTGAGGGTGCATTACTGAAGAACTCTGCACGAGTTTCAACTTTTTGTCATCTTCCGTTCAGGCCATTTTTGGGTCTGTGCTGTTGCTTTGGTTGGATACAAAGATTTCTACAGATCGATACTAACACTGGTGTTGATGCGTTCGGTGGTTCCCAATGGTTTCATTATATTTTCCGATAGTTACTGCTGAAAATACTTTAACAAATCTTATTCCAAATGTCCATTTGGACAAACAAACAAGCGTTCAACTTGTATTTAAACATTTTAAAAGTTGCTGTTGATTGAAATGGGTAAATATACACAAAATAATAAGTTGATACAGATAAAAGGTAAATTGGCATATGCATCAACAAATGAGTGGGTATAACAGAGATAATCAGCATTTGCATCCACAAATTAATACCTTTTACCAAGTGCGATTATTGGTAAAACTCTATTGTTTTTGGAATTTTTGCAATGTTTCTGGGTTCTTTACATTTTGGTTATTTATGTGGCGTAACGTTTCATCATTACATTTTGGTACAAGTTTTTGTTATTCGTTTTATCAGCTATCGTTAAAAACTTTCTTAAACAAAGTCAGCGTTTTTTGGAGTTACTAGCAGTGCGTCATACAGGTCGACAAGACAGTGAATATCTTTATTGGTGAAAATACCTTTTTGTTTAAATTAACTTGAATCACGTCCCCGTCGGTCTTACAGTCGGGCAGGCACCGGGAAGCTAACAGCATACTCACGTCCTATCTACTTCATATTTTACGGTATTCATATGTTTAAAACTTGTTAAAACTTTGCGCATTCGTTTTCTCCAAACTTATATACAAAAAAGTTTGCGTTTATATTTCCACTTGTATCATATTATGTGTGTGTATTTCATTATACTTCTAAGTTTGAATACGATAATGAAGATGGGTTATATTTTTGGTTATTCCGCTCTCATTCTTGTTTTTTGTTTGAATTGTTGTATGCATTATAAATCTCGCTTTGTGGTCTTTAGAACAATACGATGTATTCAAAAGTGTGATGTGTACATTGTAAAAAAAAGTTTAACAAAATAAGCTTGATTGCCATATGGACCATACTAATGTGCAATATCCATGATTAGCTTTATATAAACAGACCCAATGTATATCCATAAATATATTTTGATCAGGAAAGTTGTATTAAATTACGTTTTAGAGAATGTTAATCAAGCAATTGGAATTTGAACCATTGAAACTTTGAAACTAGACACTAGAGCTATAGCACCTTTTAAAAATCCTGAAGAACAATGCATGAAAATCCAGAAATAATATAGGCATTAGCATATTTGTTATAGCATATTATTTATTTACATACGCTAGACATGCAATATTTTTAGTTTTAGTTATTTCTATAATTTATATAAAAAGTATATCGGAATTGTATTGGATAAAGTTAGAAAATTTGACAAGTGGAGTTGATAAAACTATACATATGTGTAAAAGAAACAAATGACTCATAAAGTCATAAACACTAGAGCATTTAAAAAATACGTTATGCTTGATATTGACCAAATGCCCAAAAGACATGTGATATGGACGTGTATTTAATTTATTTTCCACGCAACCTGAAATTCGAGCCGTGGTTTCATTAACTTGAACGAACAACTGAAACCATGCACATTAATATTTACACTTATGACTTGTAAGACATGGATTACCAGGTGTAAATGGAAAGCCAATGAAAAACCGTCCAGCCAACCATATTTATAAGTTTAAGGATTGCACATTTTTTAATTAATGAATTAATCCAGGTTAATTGTTATAGCGTAAAATAAATGACTCCAATATCTAGATTATATATGCAATGGAAATGATTATCGAAAATCATGCATTCAAGTAGCTTGAAAAAAATCTTAAAGATTAAAAAACAATGGCTCGTACAATTGACATGATGCATGTCGGTTCAGTGTGGTGTGTGCGATGTCATGTGTACATCCTGCTTACTGACATCATCAGCTATTTCTTCCTCCTTTTCTTTACAAGAGACTTTTCACTCAAAAGCAGAAGCTGTATGGCAGACCAAAATACATATGTATCACCATATTTTTTTGTATTTATTGGGACATAGTAGAATACATTTCCATCTATAGAATATGGTGACACGAACGTAACGTAAAACAGTGGAATAGAGAAAACTCGTTCGTTTGAAGTGAAAAGGGATCTCCTAGGGGTTTCCCAATCCCCTTTTACATTATGTTATTATATTGGCCAAAAAGTTTGATCCGTCTTTTCTGCTCTCATGTTCTCTTTTGCTGCTTCTTCCGTGGTTGTTTTGCCATTGTTGTTGTTCTTGTTCTCTCTTTTTTCTCGCACACTCTCCACTTTTTCCGAAAACCCAACATCCATCACTCCACCAGTACAACAAAAACCCACTTTTCAATATATTTTACTTCTGTTATGCATTACTTACAATGTCGCTGCTATTATTGTTAACTCTCTTCTTTTTGAATATGTACGTATTTGATGTGAGGATGATCAAGCAAAGGAAACCACTTTCCCCCCTACAGCAGGCTCCAGCAAAACTACTGATCTGCTACGGTCGATGGCTCTTTTTTACTTATGCAGCGTTATGTACGAACTGTACATTTTCTGTACAAGGACGTTTATGCAATGTATAAAAGCACAAAGTATACTATATGCTCGAAACAGCAGTTTTCATTATATATATGGGGATATGTTTACTTCGTTTTGTCGTTGATTCCCATTTTCTCCTCATTCCCTTTCAGGCTCTTTTCTGTGGTTTTCTCTTGACTCGTTCAGTCACTAACGTTTTTACTTTCTTTTCCCTAACAAGCAGTACAGAATCCGGACATGCATAATACAAGCGAGCTTGTGAGTGGCGCTTGGTATTTTATTCTGGGGTGCACTGTTACAGGATAAAAGATTTCTCAAGCTTACTATACGATTCACAATACGATGCAAAGACAGACTCGTACAATAGCAGCCGGAGTAGAACAAATACAAAAACATGTATGTATTGCATGCATTTACACACATATTACTTAAAATAGTACATGGCTCACCCCAGGGCATCGGCAAATTGGACTTGGACTATGAATTGGCAGACAGGCAAGCTGCTGTTCGGAGTATTTGTTGCTGACTGGAGATTTTTCCAAACGCATCACCATACCCTACCCCTAGTCGGCCTCTCCACTGTTGGTGTGTCCTTTACAAAGAAGCTTAAGTGAGTTTAAGGAGGAATGAATTTTTCCTGTATTTAAGCATGTTCTTCAATGTACACAATGAAGCACGGAAGATATAATACATAGCTAGTTTTTATAATTACTAGCTAGGCGTATGTATAGCTGCAGGCATCTATGTGTCGGTGTTTGTTCAATAATAATGATCCTTCATCTCATTTAAAATGTTTTTTTCTCGTCTCATTCTTTTTCAGATTATTGGACTCTTGTTAGATTCTAAACCGTGTAATACTACATGTACAAATAGGTTTACGTGGAGTTTTCCAAAAAGATTGAGAAAGGTTCATTTATTCATATCTTTAACATTTTACAGAGTTTTGGTAAATTATTTTTCTACATAATTACCCTTGACCTTAACGCACTTTTCCCACCTATGGACAATGGCATTCATGCCTTGGTTGTAGAATGAGGGTGGTCGATGTTGAAGCCACGCTCTGACGCTTTTTTCAAGTTGATCGTCCGAAGAAAATCGCTTGCCACGTTCAAAGTTTTTCAGTTTCGGAAACAGAAAATAGTCACAAGGAGCCAGGTCCGGACTGTAAGGAGGATGAGGCAGTTGGTAGAATCCTGTCTTCTGAATAGCTTCCTGAGCAGCCTTTGAAGTGTGACTAGGTGCATTGTCGTGTAATAGGAAAACTCCTTTAACCCAACGTCGTATGCCACGTTTATCTATGTAAACGCTCTTTAATTTCTCCAGAATTTTAGCATATGTTTGTCCAGTAAGTGTTCTTCCTTTACGAAAAAATTCCACCAAAATCACTCCAGTAGTATCCCAGAAAACTAATGCCATAACCTTCTTACTCGAGATTTTTCGTATGGCTTTTTGGGGACCCTGTCCTCCGCGAGGGATCCACACTGACGACTGGCGTTTATTTTCAGGTTCAGAGTGGTGAACATAGGTTTCATCTCCGGTGACTATCTGGTCCAGAAAGGTATCCGGGTTTTCATAGTACATCTTTAAGTTTTCCTCACATGCCTGCACTCGTTTTTTCTTCTGAGCACGGGTCAGGACTTTGGGTATCCATCGAGCACAGCGTAAACTTAACCCCAGGATGATTGTTATTATGCGGTACACAGAGGTCATGGGGACCTTCACTTTTCTTGATACTTCTGCTATCGTCAGCCTGTTGTCCTTTGCCAGAATATTGGTAACTTTTTCTACATTCTTGTCAGCTGTAGCACTATTTCGTCTTCCCGGAATCGGTTGATTAGCAACAGATTCTTCTCCACTTTTGAACTTGTCGCACCACCGATAGATTGTAGCAAGGCCAGGGGTTAATTTACCCATAACATGTTTTAACTGCTTCAAAAGATCCTTTCCCCGCAAGCCTTGCAAGTACAGGAACTTGATATTTGCTCTTACTTCTTCCCGAGTAAATTTCATGGTGGGATTTTGATTCAGCAGCACTCGGAAAAGAAATGAGCTATCACCATGATTTTTTGTACCAACACTCTTCCACATCTCCTTTATCGACACAGGAAGTTCCGTGCTTATCGGCTTTCTTATCTCTAATTTATGCAAATTGAAACCTTTCTCAATCTTTATGGAAAACTCTACGTATATTACAACAACTGCAATTATAACCAAGAAATATTTTTTTAGTATCCATTTTGCTGTTTCTGTAAGTAAAATTATCTAATAATATCACGATGTGATATGTAATGAAGAGGAACACACGAAAATAGACAGGTACCTACATCATGTTACTCTGTAAAACACTAAGAATTCTAAGTGCTCCAAATCGTGATCGTTGGTTTGCATAATTCTTTGAAGTTTTTCTCTTGTTGCCTTTTATGCTAGTTCGTTCACATTCTAAAAAATGCATGCTAATTGTATGATAGGTCCCAAGTTAATACTTTCACCAACGTGACTTGCTTAGCATTTAAACATTGTATCAATAAATGTAACTAAAATTACTTGTACAAATATTGATACGGAATCGTAATGACTAGGTTATGATATACTTCAGCTTAGTAATTTACTTCTGTGCTTTTCTGGTGATTCACGTTATTCCCAGCATGGCTGGATTGGATTGTGTGGGTACAAGTGAACCAATCAATGAATTTTTTTTTTTTGATTTCTTTGGTAATCTTCAAAGATACTCTTCTTCCTTTACCATCTAACATTATTTCCTACTCTTTCCCCTATTTTTCATGAAAATATCATGTAATTTACTTCTTCCCATTCTATTTATTCCCAAATTCTTTGAAGCTTAGAAAGGTAAAGGCTGAGTTAATATAACAAGCCCTAAAAATTGGCTTCACGGTGGGAATAAAAATTGCAACTGCTCAAAAAAATCATAATTGAATACAAGTTATTTGCTACAGTTCCACTATTACTATACCACTGAGAAATTATATTGCTTGCGGTGTAAGTACTATTCATCATATTACATATAAACAACAGTTTGTCCCGTTTCTCCTAAAATTTCACAATTTGCTGTTCACTTCACAATAAAATGTTGAATAAATTGTATGGTTATAAAATTCAGGAACTAAATGTTATACTACGAATTTGTTTGAAGGTAGCTGTACATCAAATGTATTTAGAAGTAGACAAGACGCCAAGGAAGGGAACTGGAGCGTGTGTAGTATTTATGTTAGATTTTGAGTAACGATACTTAAAATACATTTCTTTCTGTTCTAATATTTCCCCACTTATAATGTGCACATGGATATTGTGCTGTTGACTTTTCTCTCTGTTTACTTTATAAGCGAACAATTCTTACCAATTTCCGCTTACTTCATCTCATCTTATTCCTTGTACCTTTCCTCATGAAACGAATGCTCAGTGGTTGCTTCAGTTGTTGTTGTTGTAGAATAGCACAGAAGAAGAACGAGAGGAGTCTAGCTCCAAGCAGTCTAGTCTACAGGAATGATCTCGTGGTATAAGAGTGGTTCCTATTGCTGATCTTGGTGATGATGGGATACCATGGCTCCGTATACTTGAAAGACTTTTTTCTTTACCACATCACAGAAGCAATGGACGATGTCTATCACTTAGAAGGCAAAAGCCCCAAAAAGAATAGTGTTGGTAACAGCAAACAAGTACGTCAAGATGAGATGTCTTACGGTGAGTTGATTACAAAAAAGTATAGAGCCAGACGAGAAACCAGTAAAGAAAATGTGCTACTTATTCACGTCAGTGCACGTAAAGACGTGGTTATGTATCAGTATATATCCCTTTTACTATTCTTGGAAAACTTACAAAACTCCTAAAGTTATTATAAAAATTAAGTAGCATAATTGTTCCTAACGGTATATATATCATTGTTTTATGAATACCAGGAAAAAGTGATTTTGAGATTGATGTCATAGAGAGTGACCCTTATGTCGTCCATTTATAAAATGTGATACATACGCCCTTGCTTTCGTTTGACTTATCCTTCAAACCTTTCTAGCCAATAAGCCCAAAAAGTTTTTTTTTACAAAATGAATACCATTCCATATATGAATAATATGTGAACTAAACAACAGCAAACAACCTGCCACCCGTCTTCATGCAGTACTGTTTCCTTTCTTTCGGTAATTTTGGTATCACCTTTGTTTTAGCTTCTCTTAAAAGAGTTAGTGCTGCACGAATAAAGTGTAATCCCGCACCTAGCTTGTAGGATTGTGTGATTGTTTCCATGAAACCTACCTACTCTACCACTATGTTAAGAAGTGTAATGCCCATTAATCTTTGCCATTCTACAGTGCCCAGGAGACGTTTGAGGTTATTTTTTATTGAGTAACATTATGGAGGAAAGAGACCAGCAAAAAATGAAACAAATACATGAATCATACACATACAATGAATACTTGGTTTAAATTTAGTGCCTTGTGTCACTTTCCATTGTATTTATTTTTGGTTTCTGTATGATATATGATATTAAAGTATGTAAGCAAGGCAAAAGCTCAAGCAGTTGGCTAAACACCAGGCTAATACTGTTTAACGAACGCGTACTGTTTAAGAAAATGTTAATCTTATGTTCATTACATACTATCAATGTTGTATTGAAAAAGCTTGGGAAAATGTCAGAGAATATAGATTGTTAGACTAAAAAGATAACCTGTTCAATTCAAAATAATTTATAAGAAACTGTTACTTCTACTAAGCGACAAATTCTTACATGTTAACCATAACGATCAAAAATCACATTTCATGGTGTGTAAACATTAAGTAAAATGTAGTTCTACATATCCATATCTTTTTACAGTGAAAACGAGATGGGTGCATTAAATCTGCCCCCTAAACGGTTATAGCAACGAGTAAAAGCATGTGCTTTAACGTACACTATCAGGCGCTTTAAAAAACACTGTTATGCAATCAGTTACACCCCCGAAATCGTATTCGGGGTAGGGAGCTTCAGCGTTAAGGAATTTTGATTTGGTTCCAAAGACAAATCGGCGTTTTTTAAAGAGATGTACATGGATTCGTTTCAACATTGCAAAAAAATTGCATTACAAACATACTTTTCTGCTTAAAAATTGTCGAAAAATCAGTTTTTTGCATATATGTCGACCTGTATATGCATATTTAGTACATTTTTCGTCCCAGATCATTTAACAGTGACGTACTGTCATCCCAGGCTGACAATTTTCCAACTTGAGCACCCAGCAATCAAGTCTTGGTATAATATCCAGAATTTTTAACTTGTAAGATTTGATCAGGTATTGTGTGACTAAACTAAGTAGTAGATGGCAAATGATTAGAACACATTTATGATTTCCAAAATCACTTCTGACTTCTAAACTTCTGACCAAGCACAATAATTGGGAGCTAATATTTAGAAATCAAATGATATACAGTAAAGTGAACACCTATCATACCATTCATTAAATGCAAATCTTGACATAAAACGTATTTCCCATGAAATCTTTAAAGACGTTTTACCGTTAAAAAGAGTAAAATAAAACAGAAGAAGAAAAACTTCCAAAACAGTGAAAACTATGCCCGATAAAAAGTTTAAAATAAAATTTAGTTGAACCCCATGCCCACTCTCGTGTACGCGCATTTGCAGTATGGCATTTGAGTATTTGTTAAATTACTGTTTGTATAAAATATGGTAAATTGCTTTTTAAAATTTATTCAGCTAGTTATTCAACGAATTAATTAGTTTGTAGTTGGTCATTTTCACATAGAATAGCAATTCAATGATTCAAGTTTAAAGTTCAGTTAACTCGAGGATACTTAAAACCACAAAAAACGTATTTTAGACACGTTGAGTGTTAGTATTACAATATTTTTATTGCAATCACTTCAATTCGTTGAACGCATTCCGTTCAACTTGAAAGGAAAGTCACATATTTGAATTACAACTACGTTAGAATTAAAAATTATATTTATCTATCATTCCTCTCTTTAACCTAACGATTTTAGACACAAAGAACTGTCATCATTTACTATTTACAGCAATTAACTCGAACCGAAAATTATAATAATACAAATGCGCGTACACGAGAGTGGGCATGGGGTTCAACTAAATTTTATTTTAAACTTTTTATCGGGCATAGTTTTCACTGTTTTGGAAGTTTTTCTTCTTCTGTTTTATTACATAGGTATAATCCTAAACCGCCTTCATTATTAAACATATCATTATCATTACCGTAGTGCTGTTTTCTTTCCACCACTATCTAGCACAATCAGTGATGCATCACTAACTCGTATATTTACATTGTTTTTCTCACTCTGATCACATGTATCTTGCTCACCCTCAAAATTGCCTGCATTCATTCTAATTTCATGGCTTTCTATGAATAAATACGGGCTGTAGGCTAGGCTGTACACTACACCAATGTTCTGTCTTCCGCTATTTATGCGCTTTCACCAGAGCTGTATGAAAAATACGACATACCTACATATATACTCATAATAGATCTGGATACCCTGTAACAATACATTGTCTGATATTAAACCTATGGGTAGAACTGTAGCTACACTCTACTTGTTCCCTCGAAATGATAATAAAAAATAAATGGAAATAAACATTCCTGTCAGATGGCCAGATGCGAGAAGGCTCAAACCACAAAACTGAAATTAAATTAAGCGTGGGAAATCATTCAACCATAACTCTACTACTATGCACTATACATAAATATATGTATTCAGCTACTACTACTTCAGTATTTAATGCAAAGCGCTAGTCAGACGACTTATTTCAAATGATTTTTGCTGTAACCACGTAATTCAACACAGCCGTATTAAAAGATGTTGTGCAGGTTGCTTCAGGTAAAACTACTATATATTCAGAAACTGGAGACATTATATTGGGTTAACCCTTGTCCCGAGAACATCATTACCATGCTAATATTGCGTGTTATATATTCCTCATTCTACGAAATGGAATTCATTATAGATACGATACGATACGTTTATTTATAGACTATTAGCATTATTAGGAATTCTAACGTTTCCCTGCTACTTTGATCGCATGGTCTATGGCTCATAATATCAAAAGATCAGCAATTTCTTCCTGGTTTATAATTTGCCAGCATCATGAGAGGAACCAAGGAATATTAATATTGACAAGAGAATTTTTAATATTTTTTGCAGTTCTCGAAATGAAATTCGAAGCTGCCGTTTCCTCTCACTCCCACCTACTAAAGTAAGCATCCGGTTGAGTTTCCTCTGATCTGTTCGTTTATTCCCCGGCTTGTGGTAATCAAAGATTCAAATTAAATTCCAAACCAAGAATGCAGAAATTTGACAGGGAATGGGTAACATAAGATATCTGTATTATTTTTCCAAGTATTATTCATTTTGATAACAAAAATTTGGTTTTACACGGACATAATAACGTATGACTTTTTGGCTTCATAATGCCACGTAGCAGCAGTATATGGGAAGATGATGTATCATAAATGATGATAACCTCATAATAGCTTTCTTGTCCATATCACACGCAATAACGCTTCCATAATAAGTCGGTAGAATGATGGATGACGCAAATGACTTGGCTCATCCATATGCTTTCTCGGGACAGTTAACTTTGTTGAACAAATACTTTTCCAGGGCGGTACGTGAGTGTAACAATAAATAAATACTACTAACATTACAAAATCTCACAATAAAGGTGTCTGACAATGATAAACCAGAAAATGGGAAAAAATATAAGTTTGCAATAAGACAACATGCTTGTGTAAAAAAGTGTGAACTATTCCCTGGTCTTAAGTGCATACCTTTTTTTGAATGAAAATTGATTACATAGTTTGTCTAAAATAAATGGATATAGAGTGTATATTATGCATTTTAATAAAATGATTTTATATTGCAATACTGACTTGAACTGTTCTTTTTGATTGTATTGGGAAATACTCAAGCGTGTTTCTTATTGTGCGTAAGTGAGTATGACATCTTCTTATGATATAGTACCAGTTCTCGTCTAACCTGGTAACAAATATTCTATTGTTTTTTTTTGTAATAATTTTTTTAAATATCAAAAATGTCAAAGAGCGTAACGGGCGCAACATTAGAGGTATTGTTTTGCGAGGTCGTTGTTATTGTCGTTTAACTTTTTCTTACATCAATACACAGTAACCATGCTTTGTTTGGACTTTTATGCTTAGAACTGCGTAAACTTCTAAATATGCAAGCTATTAAGTTTTGTTCACTAAGAAACTTTATAGTTATCTTTAACCTTCAATTTTATCGATCCTTTGCTTCGGTTTGATGGCATCAACTTGGTAGGCCACATGGAAAAATACATATGGCTACACCATCTCCAATGGTTATTGGTAAAATGCCTTTTTAGCTATTTCCATTTCTCAGTGCAACCATTCAGGTTTCGTACATTTATCTACACGTATGACGCTCAAAAGTTGGCAGTCTATTATTCAGTAACTTGCAATGAACCTGTTAGTGGACTAGTTGACGACGGATCTTCTATTTTATGCTGTTTCTCTCCTAGTTTCACCGTTTTCTGCGTTCTTTTAACTCGACCATATTTTGGGCTATACATACCTTCACCCTAAGTGTACCATCACTACTACTGAGCTACTCCTATTCAACACGGTCCACTGACTTTGTTCATGATCAGAAAACTTTTCTTTTTCGTTTCATCTTTTTCTTCGTCTCCCTTTCTCTGCTTTTCGGTCTCATCCTTTTGCTTCCATGCACATCTCTTTCTGCTTCTACTTTACTTTCAACAATTCCATCTGTGCACAACTTTTTCTCCTTTCTCGTTCAGAGAAGACGGGAGAAAAAGTTGATGATGAGTTGTGAACAAGCAGAGAGAAACGTAAGCAAAGCAATCGGGACAAGAGAAGAAGGAAGAGGGTCTCAATGAGATATGGAAGTTAGTTGTTATAATGTACATAAAAGGTAGAGAGAGCTTCTTCCAGATAGATAAACAGAGAGAGAAAATACACTCAACCAAAGATAGAGATGAAGGTAGAAATCGTCTGCTGTATTGTCGCTTAGTTTAGTCTGTAAATTGCTAATGGCATACTAGTAGTATATAAATGCAGAAAAGAAACATTAGAACTAGAACTTGCCATGAAAAAAACTACTGCATTTCCACTACTGTGCAACATCAAATGTAACAGTACCTTTGGGATAAGAAATGGAAATATCAGTGAAGAGGTAATAGTGCTCCAGTCAACGTGTAAAACTGCTCATTTTGTCAATAAACCTTAAAATATAGTAGAATGCTGACAGTATAAATGAGTCGTCGTGATCATGTAAGTGAAGATTTTTATACAAAACCTTAATACCTACGGAAAATGCCTTAAGATTTTTCTGCAATTGTTTGAGAAATTCTACCCGAGTGGAAAATTGAAGAAATTATATACGCTTTCTAATTCTCGTCATCATTGAAGCAATAAATGTGTAGCATGAATTGAATTTTATAATGTAGTAGTAATAAAATACAACATCGGGCCGTGTTCGTAAGCACACCATGTTGCAAGATGGACTTGAAAAACTGTTTCTCTCAAACAAAAAGAAACTTGCGGTAAATGCTATTTATTATTTCCATTGTTCAACTAGTGTACTTACAGGAAAAAACGATATGTCTTAAAATATGTATGACTATAACTGGGCAGCCCTCTGAGGAAGCTTTAAAGAAAGCGTTTTATGCACCCATATCATTTATATGAGGGCATAAGCCTTAGAAGTCCTCACATGGAAATATTTTATTCTGCAAAGTGCACGGATAGAAAGCAAGCAGGTTATTTTTGTAGTAAGCATCAGCCGACAAACTATATACTCTACTGTTACCCCGACAAAAACAAGAGAAAAAACTCGTTTTCTGAAACGATTGGATCATCATCATCATTATTGTAAGCCATCATAACGGTGGAAAATTGCTGGTTGGCAAAACACGTAGAAAAGAAAAGAAGGGGAAAAAGCACGGACGAACGAAAAAGAAAGCAGAAAAATCAATAACTTTTGTTAACAACTTGAACGAGTAAATGACGCTCTACTGTAAAAACAGAATAGAATATCCTGTTCTGTCTGGCATGATACACTTGTACAGGGCTGGAGTCTTTATTGCATGCATAGCGCGATTAAAGTGCACTTTTATGGAAGAGGGCATTTTGTATTTTTAAAACATGTATATCACACACCAGCGTATATCACGATGCACCATCGTAATATCAAGCAAAGGATCCTATCGCGGTCTTGACGTCTTGTATTGAATAAAAAAGCATTTTGGTTATGATTGTTGCATCATTTTATCCCATTTGTATCTATTAGTTTACCTTCTTACATTAAAGGGAAAAGATAAAGTGACATCATGAATAGTAGAATAAACTAAACTAAATCTGAAGTCTGAAAAAAATTTAAATGGCTTAATTTAATGGCTTTACCTTAGTATCATATTTTTTAACGAATCAGCCTTTCTCATAAATTTAATTACGATTTTCCTACGGTGAATAGATTTAGTTATATTCATATATTCGATCATAAAATTTTCCTAGGTAGAGTTGTTTTTACATTCAGTTTCACTTTCAAGACTAAATTTTACCATTACATATTAAAAACTACAAACATGTATTCGAATTTGAAAGTTTAGAATTATTACTGCTGTTTACTTTTCCATGAAGCTAATTTTTACTTTGACTTTGTTGTAAGTTTCATCATTGAAACGTTTACTCTTTTAATGAGACTATTTGATACAAAAATCGAAACACATTTCATCAAAAAATATTTGATACACACGTTTTGATTCATTTGCAATTAAATTTGTAAGAGGAAACCGAACATGTGAAAATGTTCATGGATTTTTGTGTCTACCACTATGCATGCGTGTAGTAAAAGTGTGGAATTTCTGTGCAGACTGTATATAGATATCGCTTTCACGACAAGATCAAAAGACTTTTTGGTACATTGCTGTGTGGTTGGCTGGCTGATGGAATATTCATAAAAGCAGGTCAACAGAAAAAGCACTTCAACTTTTTAAAACAGGAGCAGCAGGAGAACTAGAAAGACAACGCGTCCGTTCAAGTGATTGTATAGAAGAGAGGTAGACACGTCCATTACAAGCACATCCTTGTAGAAAACACGTCACCCCATCCATCCGTCCCTGAAAAGCATCAAACACGTCCATGCATGATATAATTTTCTTCCCTTTTCTTCTTTTTCTCTGGTAGACGTGGAGTATGTGGTGTGGTGTGTAAAGAGCATTGACTCGCCTAAAATGTCCTTCAAACGGTGAACGTAACGAGATGATATATTACATTTTTGAGATGAAATCCTTGTCGTGTATAAAGACACACACTGGTACACAGGCAGACAGCAGAGGAAAAGAATCAAGTATGTCTACAATGAAATGTATTGCTCTCCTTTTTTATCCATTTTTCTATTTTCCCATATTTTTCGTACGTAGTTGTACCTATACAAGCATTCAGCTTGTAGAGCTGGAAAAAGCAGAGCAACAGCCGGCAGCAGGAGTGATAGTAGAATGGTACCTTAGTCTGGTGAGTTGCAGCAGTGGAGCTTTCGCTGCTGCCGTTTCAACAACACTGCATGCCGCTTTTGGATATACCGTTACGAAGAAGAGATATGGAGCGGGTTATATGTGTTGGAGGAGCTCCACCTTTCTATACCTTTTGGGGTCTGTCTGGCATTCAGAGAAGAGAACACCCAATGGAGGGAACTCCGCCTTTAGTTTTGAGCACCTGCTGGTCCATCAAATTTGCAGTTGTGTGCACTCTCTCCATTTCCTTAATGCTTACCTACCCACCTTTCCAACTACATGTTATCCAAATATTATGCTCTTCACAAATGCAATGCGTATTTGCTTCGATAACATATATTTTGTTGTTGTGTACTGAATGCTTACACAAGTCAAGATTATACATCTTTTTGGTGTCTGTTTGTGTCCATTATGTAAACGGATTTATTCACTTTGAAGCTATATTCAGGCACACAAAATGAAATTGCTTGGTGTTCCCTGGCTTCTTTACTACGTTTTTGTAGGCTTCCTTCAAATTGATGTATATTAAAGGTTTTATTTAGCATTGTGAAGGATTTACTTTACTGGTACAGTTTGTTTCTGCAAATTAAATTCAAAATCAGTCATCATCCAATATGTATGCTATCTGACAACTCAATTGGTTTTTTACTATTCAAATCACATTCAAATATAAACCCACACACAGAAAAGGCTTTATATGATTATTATTAATTAAGAACTGCTACCGGTCACCTGAAACCTTTTTCTTAGCTAGATTTTGGTATAATTCACGGCGTTTCTGAACGTGTTGGTCTATCTGCTTATAACTTTGTTGTTATTTCAATGTAAGTACCTGCTTAAGTAAACTGAGCTTTTAGAGAGGCAGAAGAAAGATAGGCTTTTGAGTTGGATGGATGATTGCAGCGTTTTCTCTATTCCTCTGTCTGCGTCTTCACTTTTTGTCTCCTGTGTAGAAGTAGTAGTTACATTTATTTGACTTTGGGTTGTTTTGTGTGACTGAAGTTGAGTTAAGCTTATATTTACAATTTCATCATCTATCCTTTATTTATTCAGTCCCTCCTTTGTGTTTCCATTTTGTTGGCAACATTAATGCACAAATTCGCCTATACACTGATGTTGAACGTACATAATACCCTGTGTCTGCTACAGTCACTCTCATTCTAGAAAAGTGGAAAGCAAATTTTTGGGCTTTGCACTTTTACTTTCTTATTGTATATTATCATGCATCCTTCTATTACTAGCTCCACATCTTATTCCTAACAATTCTGTCATACTGGGTTCTCACTTCAACCTTTCAATCAATGAAGAAAAATAGGGGACGGAAAAGGAGAAAGATATAGAAAGCACATATAAAACTTTTTCTATGTGATATATTAATGTACGTATGCTGTTCCCCGCTGTACAGTTATTATAGCATCGTGATATTCTACATTTTCATCTTCAATGCATTTATTGCAACTATACATCTATATTTTATTTATTTTCTTTCGTATCCTGTTTTCTCACCATCAAAGGTCACCAGCAAAGCAAAGCTTAACTTTTCTCTTTCCCTGTATTTCGTTCTGACTTGCAAGTTCTAAATTTATTTAATCTTTTCCAAGTCTTATATAAAATCTAAGCGAAAAAACTTGTTAAATCAACAAGAAAGTAAGATGGCCCTGTTCTTGACAGTTGGACAGCGCCGCTTTAGCTTCAAAAGATCTTCTAACCTCACTCCTAATTTCTTCCGTATGTCTTCCATATTTGTTCATAGAAATACCCGTATGCAGGTGTATATATTTTTACAACATTGTATTTATGCTCGTATTTCTGACACGTAGCAGATTTTAACAGTGAAAATAGGATGTGCTCAATAAATTTATAACGTAATGCGAGTAGTAGAATTTTGAACCCACAGAGTAGCGCACTCGAACAACTCATCTCTAAGATTAAAACTGTTAGCAAAATTTTAATACATACAATGCATCTAAACGTATTTTTCCTACTTATATTATTTTCATGTACCAAAGCTCTTGTTCATTAGAATTTTGAGCAGCTAGATTAAGCATTTAATGGTAAAGTAGAAAACAAAAGTACAATTTAATTGAGAGCGATCCTTTGAAAACTAAATCCGTACAAACATATGGACTAGTACTAATACATACCTACATTCACATACACAAAATCGTACTATCATCAAACAGTTGATCTAGTAGAAGACACTATGCAGTCAGTGTCTACTTACAACTTTCAGCTTAACTTCAAAGGATTTTTCAAAAATACTATAGCTTTAATCATATTGTTACTGTATTCAATATCGTGTTTCTATCATATTGATTCAAAAGTACTCTCAAAACTATTCCAAGTAAACAAATAGGATGGGTTCAACTTTCAACAAGAATATTCGAAAAATTAGTGAGCTTATTGAACTCTTAATCCTATTGATGAAAACACGAAACAATTACGAATTTCATGAAAGTGTGCACAATACGAACCAAACTTAACAGAGACGAGCATTTACAACGAAATACCAATTAAGAACAAAAATCGAAAAGAAAGAACACGTAACATACGGTTATGCATTTATCCGTTTTTATAAATATGGCATTTAGCTAAATTATATTACTGTGTTCTTATTGTAAAAGTTCCTACTTGTATGAACAAAACCAAATTTACCTATACTAGTATATTATATAAGCAGGGGAGTAACCTAAACATCTATAGGTTTATTATACTCATGTATTATTCAGAAAGCTCTTCTTTGATAAGTATGTTTCTGAAGTAGGCTTGTTTCCAATCCGACAGTGTCTGTCTCTTTCGTATTCCTGGTTACAAGCAACTTAAAGGACTCGATAATCCATTTCATTTGTGCTCCGTCATCCTACTTCGCTTCAAAACTATATAAACATCACAACCAACAACGGCAGCAGCAACATCGATGTTGTCAAAACCTTTTATCTTTGCTTTATAATGCTATTATGCATGCTTTCCCATCATCAATATATACTCCCACTTTCTAGCCTAATAATTGCACAAGCCTTTACTGAAAATTGAAATGAAGTGGCTTGGGTATTTCAGTTTCACTTTATGCACTGATGTTGTTGCTATTCCATAGGAAATGAAAGCTAGATGGGTTTTAAAAATCTCTCACTTGTATTCTCAACATTCATTATCAACAGCAAAATAGAATACTAAAATCTTTACCAATACAATATTGCAAAACCTTTTATGCAGGCTTATTTATCTCATATTTAAAAGGGATTATTTTCGACATATGACCCATTTATAGATAGGCTTCACCGACGAATCATTAGCAGCCAGTTTGTTTGGGTATGAATGACTTGCGAGGAACTAAAGTAAATCTTACAAATGTTTGAATACAATTAAACAAAACTACTTGAGTTTACCACAGTATATACTTTGATTATAATGATCATTTGCGAGCTTGATGTACGTAATTTTGAAATAGTTGACACTATTGTCATGTCTGTCCTAACAAAAGGTATTTTATGTTCGTCTAGATGCTCCATAAAATACACAGCAGGGTTTACTCAACAATAATTTGCACAATCATAATAATGAACTCTTTCATATGGATGCGGATTCAGGGACGGAAGGAACTTCGACAGCATCTAATCGAATAAGAAAAAACTATACAGAGTTGTTGCTTTTTTGGATACTAGTATGCTAACATGCATACACTTTCAGTGAAGAACCTCAAACGTCAAATGCATTAATCATTAACGTTCACCGCGTAGAGTACAACAAGCAGTATGTGAATTCTCTCGTCTTCTCTTGAAGTGGCAGTACCAAAAGTAGCAGTGATGTGATTACGTGTTCACACAAAACACCGTCCATCATTCCTCGCTGCTACCAGTTTTTTTGTAAATAGGTGGTATAATATGATGTCGTCGTCTGGCTATAAAAGCTTGAGCGAGAAAGTGTGTGTACAGAAAATGGATGTATAATAATATTTGAAATATTGGCTTTGTTGATTGTTCACTCTGAGGAAAGCAGAGGAACCAGCAATAAAAGAGTAAGTGTACGCTTGTGTCTGATCCGTTGCAGCACCAGTTTGCTAATGCCACTTCTACCAATCAGTTGAGCCTTTTGGTGACATACGTTCCATTTGGGAGTTGAGAGTGATGGTTTGGTGGTAGCATATGGTATTACGTAGCTCTGAGAAGTCTAATTGTCTTTTCTTCCTCAATGGATGAGAGTTGCTTTTGTATCTGTCTGTTTCCTACAAATGTGTACTTTTTCAAAGGAGATGGATAACCAGTTATAAAAGCTTGCACATAATTTTACTTGGCCTTATGTTGTATGTGATCGCCAATAATGATTAAAGTCAGAGGGTAATATAATACACTGCCATTCTATTTACAAAACAAAGTCTCACCACAGGAGTGGCACAGCTTTGGTATGAACGAACAGAGAAAGTCGGTTGTCTCGACTTCTTTCCTTCAGTTTATCAGGAATTGTAAACGTATCATGTGAAGCGTGAATACAGACGCAAAGGATATTATAGCACGAGAAAAGATCAAGAAAGGGAGAAACGCCATACGCACATCAGAAATAAGGAAAGGATAAAGACATGCATTCTTGTATTGTAAATAGAAGAGCCGCTTGTGACTTGTTATTTGTATAGTATTCATCAATTTGAGTAATATGGGAACCTTGGGCCCTCTAACCCTTTTACAATTCCAACAGAGCACAATTACGACAACAAGGAGAAAATAATGAAAAGCCATCACACCACATTGCACCTCCATTACATTGAGCTTATCAAAAAAATGGAAGCTCTTAGCAAGAAGAAGAAGAAGGCATGCAGGAGACTTTGCTTAGAAACGGTACAATATGTTTATATGCTTCCGAATTACAGCGCTGCTCCCAAAGCTGATCTGCCACTACTACCACCTTGTCAGTAATACAGGTGTTTTACTTGAATTTTTGTATATGGCCATTCTTAGTACCATGACCAAGGAGTTCTATGTAGAAAAACAGCATAAGTCTTGCTCCTGTCGGATGGCTGGAATCCTATTTCTTGAAGGCTTTATGTTACATTCTATTATTTGCTCACTCACTCATGTCTCCTCATCTGCCCCGCTTCTGTTGGCTCAAACTCAACTGCTTGCTTTAGCAACTTCTTATACAATAATAATAACAATTTTGAAAAAATATACCTTTCACGTATACATTTTTTAGAATGTGAAACCTCAATGTAGGCGTATACGTAGAGTTTTCCAAAAAGAATGAGAAAGGTTTGTTTTCATGGATTTCATACAGGTTATTGAGATACAGGTATGTAAATCTAATTAGTAGCAAAAGTATTCCAATCGTACATATTTCATTCGCAAGCATGAAAATATATGCGTTGGTACAAAAGATGTAGAGTCAGTCAGAATTTTCCGGGATTTTCCAGATTTTAGGGCATTGAGTCAAATGTTTTACGAATCCTAACTACAAGGAAAGGTTCATCTTACCCTAACCTCCCATTTAAAATGTATCAATTATGGGACAAAATTTGTATCCATAGTGGTTAAGGGGTTACTTTAACTACAATTCGATTAAACAATTGACGCATTATATTTTTTCACGCTCTATATTTCAGTATAGATTTGTGTAAAATCTAAACGGTGCCACTCGTTTGTGTCAAAAATGGGTGCACTCGATTTTTTTGAAATTTGAATTTGCTTTTCCTAAAATCTCTCATAACAAGTACATATTATCTTTCTAATTTAAATGTTAATGTGATATATAGAGACCATGAACTGTTTTATATTTCAGGCTATTTTACTTGCTGCCCATAGATGAAGTTTTCCTAGAAGAACATCAACTGTGTTGACTTACTATCACTATTATAATTTTTGCTTGGGATAACTTTCGAATTTAATCTTTCCTACAAATCCATGTAGTACCAGTGAACCGTATGCACATGCAGCAGATTAAGCCAAGTTTGGGGAATTAATAAAGCACGACATTTCTTATTTATCTGACGATAAAAATCTATGTTTTAAAATCTATATAGTGTATATTGTTTCATTTATATAGCTTCTGAAGCAAGAAAATTTGCAAGTGTAGCTGAAGGGAAAATTTTGTGTCATATATCATATATATTTTATTTCAAGCAGTGCTCAGAAAAGAAGCAAGCCAGGACCACGATAGTTTGCATAGATACTCATTAATTAGTAGTCAACGCATAAAGTTACAAGTCTGTCGGTCGTCAGTTTTCAGTTTTATTCTTTATGGAAAGCTCCACGTATATTTGAGAATTTACCATTATTTTATTTTCATCATCATCTACATTTTCATTTGCCGTCTCTTCGGAGAAAACTGTTTGTTAGTATTGCTAACGGAAATTGTTAAGTTGATATTATGGCAATGGTAATGGTAGTAACCAGAGACAGGTAGAAAGGGAGTTGAATGTTGTACGTAATGTCATTGTGAAAAACGTATACACAAGTGCAGCAGCTACAACCGGGGCAATATGTAATAGAAGAAAAGCAATTCGTGTGTGTGTGCTATTGTGCATTCGACATTTTGATGTTAAGCTGTACGTCTACATCATTGTAAATGAAATGTGTACATTTTTGCTTTTTAGCACATGATTAAAGTGTGTATATACACATGTATTTGCAATAGATATCAAGAATGCAGTACAAGATTGGAATACTTATATAACTATACTAGTATGCCATCATCTTAACTTACCCAGCGGAACAACAAGAAATCTTATGAATTAGAGGAGTAACTAGACTGAAAGAGACGAGCGTTGCAATCAAATCTTCATTCTTCTCCTTTTTGGCTAAATTATGGCACGTTGTCCATAACAACATGCTACATGGATGAAGGTAAGCGAGTTCGTTTATTTTTTGGAGATAATTTTGTGACGTAGGGAAAGTCAATGTGAGTTGATAGCTCTAACTTGTACATGTTTTCGTGGAAGAGGCGAAACGAAACATGTTTGTTTCTTGGGTACTTTGGTTGTGTGTTAATAGAAAACTGCAGTATTTACCTACGTAGGTATTCTTGATATCGTTTCTTTGTATAACAATACTCTTGACAGGCAGCCAAACAAGAAGGGTGCGACAAGGAAATGCGATGTGATCATGATGGATCTTGAACAAGCAAAAACTTTTTTGTGGGAAACAATCCAGCCGCCTTTATATTTTTCTGCTTTTTTCATTTCTATTATGCTACTTCCACTGAATGTATCCAATCGGTATCAGCAACAGAGTAGACAAGGGCAGACAGACTAATAAAGAATGAGTTTGGTTAAAGGTGCTCTTTCGACCTTTTCAAAATATTTATCCTTTCACGGGCGAATCACGAATAAATCCCTTGTGAATTTACACATTACACGGAGGCATGAAAAAAGAAAGGAAGAAGACTTCGACCAGTATAAACAGTATTTTTTTGTCTGAGCGGTATCATCATTATAAAACATACTTCTACCTATACGCCCATATGTTACATGTGTTTCAGGTCTATATGCTGCAAAATAGTAACAACATCCCATTCCACTAGAGAGAAAGGGGAAAGAAAAACAATGATATATAATGAAGTTGTGTATTTACGACTTTGTTCGACAATGCTGTTGTTTCATGTTCTACACTACAAAAATACTCGATTTTTGTTTTTGGATTATCTATACAGGAGTTTGCAAAACTTGGACCTATATATATATAATATATTTGATATAAAATAACTTAAAAAGCACTTTTCTACTTTTGAACAGTTCTTTGCAGACATCTGAATCAGATATCGCATATGTATACAATGAAGTATGATGTATTATGAGAATCAATATTGATTTTCAATGTTTTTAATTTAATCAGCATATTTCATTTTATGATGGAAACCGTCAAATAATATAAACTATTCCATAAATGTACTTGATAATTTGCGGATTGAAGCTGAAACAGGCAAATTATATAAGCATTTGATAAAATCTCGTGCCAAAATCATATAAATTGTATTAATAATGAAAGCTATACGTTCAATTCGTCATGTACTCTACCTTTAAAATAAAAATTACTTTAAAAATAATGTTTTTATCATGATTTTATCATAAGTAATCGTTTTTGTTTGTTCAACTGTTTTGCGTTTTAAGTTGAAACTTGAAAGTTACATATTGCATTTACCTCAGTGGCCATCGTCCGCCGTTTTCCCCCGTTATACAAAGGAAAATCACTTTAACTGGTGAAATTGAAAATAATCAAGTGGCCTATTCTCCATCCATTTCTTGTCTCCTGAAATGACCATCCAATGTGTTGAGCTTGCGCTTGGTGTAGAAGTAGCTTTTATCCATAAGCTACCATTATTTCAACAACATTAGATGAATAAAGGAAAAGTCGTGTTTCCTGTTGAAAGACATGTAAAATTGACGGCAAATAGATCTCAATTTTGGATTAGGATTGGGAGAAAAAGGACAGGTCGTAAAGTTAGAACGTGCCTTCCATCTTGATTATCAAGTCAAAAGTAAGCAGCAGTATATTTCTGCAGCCTCTTTGCTGTACACCAACAAATAACTAAACTGTTTTCTTACTAGAATGTACTTTTTCTTCACTAAAAAGTCAGGTTAGTTGTTCTTGTTCTTTCCTCGCAAGCTGTTCGCCAAACCAGGAAACCCAACGAGAAAAAAACTAACTAGCTAGGTAGCAGCTAAGTAAAAGAAAAAAACTAAACAAATAAAGAGTGAAAGAAAAGAATGAAATGAAGCTACCACTAAAGTATAGAAACAGTCCTGGGAATGGATAGATAAAAAGTAAAAACATATAAATGCAACCAGTACCAGTGTTGAAGAGCTAACTAATAAGAAGTAGTAACTTCACAGAAGTTGGGGTAGACAACACCAGGAACGTGAGACAAGAGACATACGAAGGAAGGAAGAGCCTGAACAAAGTTTGAGTTCATTAGTTTTCTCTTCTTACTTCTCTGAGAAACTAGTTCATCTTCCTTTACTGTATTAGGACGACTTTAGTTGCTATTCGGCAGCATCATTTTTTGTGTCTCCTGCACTGCACAATTTGGTGGAATAGTACAATAAACTGTATATGCGGGAACCGAGACATAAAGAACATCACTTCATCCTTTAGGTTGTGTTACTATTATATGTTTTTGTAAAATAAAATTCATTTCTACACAAAAATATAATAAGCATTATAGCAAAAGTTCAGCCTCAAACCGAAGCTTTTTTCAGGTTTTAAGAAAGTAATGATCATATATTATTTGCTACAACGAATAAGTACATGATGAAAGTAGAGAACTCGTGAGAGTGAGAACTTGTTATGCCTTCAATTTTTCGTCAGATTGATTTTTAACTGTAATGAATGATACCTATTGGTAAAATAGAACATGTACAATAGGTAGTATGTGTATAAACCGTTACAGCTTGTTTCAATGATTTATATACTTATATAAAATTATAAATTATTGGTTTTTTTCTCGGCATCTACCTGTTGAAAAATCCCCTATTTTTGCCTGAGTTGTAAAATATAAAATAACACGAAAGAAATGACTATGAAATGAACCTTCCAGCAAAACTGTAATGGTAATTCATCTATTCAAACCAATTTAATGTACTGTGAACAACCCTTCCTACGAACCAAGTCACACAAGTTAATTCACCAGATTTTCTCCTTCATTTTTTGTCGATTTCATTTGTGTAAAAACTTTTCCAAGATTTTTATTATATTTTCTGAAAGCCTTTGAATAATGCTAATGCTCTTGTATGTGTTTGCTGTTTCTTCCGTTATATGCTGCTGTAAACAAAAACGTCATTTGCACTCATTTCATAGTACAAACACAGAAATAGGTAATATTATACAGAAGCCGGAAGCGGAAAAGAGCAGGAAATGATTTCATTTGAGTTGAGCAGCAGTAGTTGTGTGGAACTGACTTTGCTCATTTATTTTTCATTATTTTCTAAGAGCTCTGCCACTTGGAAACTGGAAGTTAAACTAAAGAGCAAAAATAAAGTAAACTACCTGAATAACTGTTTTACGTGGTATGTATGAAAGCTTCTCATGTCTGTGCCTGAAAATGTTTGCTTGCTTTCCTGTACTTTCCAGTAGTCTACTATGTTAACTTCTTACATGCATGTTGTGTAAGAATGTGCAAGCGTAAGCATTTGCTCAGGCATAAGTAATCATTCAAGTAAAACAGTATGCATCTTTGTGAGAGAATTTAGAGGACACTCGCAATAAGTAAACTGTATAAAACTGAATGCTGGAACTTTTGATAGTTATATCAACCAGAGTACTTACGTACCAGTACTTAATTACCTTAAGATAAAAGTGTAGTTGAAGGTAAAATACTTTTAGAATAAATGTCATATATGTAATAGTGGTGGTAATCATACCTGTTTTTGGTAGAAATGTACAAACAAAATTTAATGAGGATGATTCTCCTGAGATAAGACTAATAAGGTCTCGCATCGTGATCGTTAATATACCTTAGTTAATATGAATTAGTTTAATTTATCGCAAATCTCATCGAATAATGCTAATTCATATTTAAGCATGTTGGGAATGCGACAAGTGACTTCTTCATGTCAAAGGGAATCATGACAATCATTCATTTTTACTAAGCAGACAAGGCCTCAAACTTTAAGTCTGTATAAGCCTTTCGTTCTTGCGTCCGTCCGTCGCCTGATGTCCCCTTACACTACACCAGATATTCAAAATTTTCTATAATCAACTTCAGTCAAGCCAATAACACGTTTTCTAAATTACATACCTATAATTTGTTATTTATCATGGTTTCTTGTTGGATGCCTTAAGAATTTCACGCCTGTAAAGGCCATGGCTTTAATACATGAAAAAAAAACATTAAAAAGTTTTCGAGTTATATAGATTATAAAATGATAAACCTTTTTCTACAATTTCTCGCACTGCGTAGCAAACATATTTCTTTGTGAAATGCTTATTCAATGGTGAGTGAATATGCAACAACTTTGTACACACAACATAGTAGAAATCTGAATAATGATTTCATAATTGTATCTTTTATGTATTAAGCATTTGAAACTCACATAACTGTAAAGTGTGAAATGGCTCAATTTACTTACATTTCCATCATTAAATTGAGCTCTGCAATTCGTTAAAAGGCAACAGAGTAAAAGTTATAATACATCTCAAATCTGCCCTACTACTGATGATGACGACGATAATAATGATGTGACAGAAATAAAGTATTCAAGCATAAATAAAAGGAAGATTCAAGAAAAGTTACGAACTTCTTCCTTTCTTTCTCGGTTAACCAACACATGATGCCGAGTATGAACAGATAGAAGCGATGAATTTTCGTGGCTTTTCTTTCGACGTGATGATAATGTCTATTGTATCTATGGTATTGTGTTGTGAATGTGCAATAATTATTTTAACTCTAAATAGTTCCTAACGTACGAATTTTCAGGAAAAGATTACTTCAACAATCATTACTATAGTTTATATCAGTTCATTATAAAGTTAACACTTGCTTAGACACTGGTCAAAAGAAACATCGTTCTTTCGTGACAACCATAGCTTTTCTACACTATACGAAATACATTACATTTTGAGAAAATGATTGCAACGCAACAACAAAACAAACAGCCATTGCCATTATAACTTTCTCCGTGACCAAAGTAAATACCTAGAATGTATACAAATTTTCCTTTGTCGTAAATAAAGCTTTATAGTAAGAGCCAAAAACCGCGGGGAAACGCAGATGTAGAAGGCACCTTATCAACTCAACTCACTCGTTTTCATGGTGCAGCGGAATCATCGCTTTCTTCACAGCAAGAGGCAAAGGCAAGTTGCCGGTAAAGCGAAACATTAACAACAGTAACAAGATGACAAGCAACTTTGTCTTTCTTGCCAGGAGAAGAAGACAGCAAAAGCACATATAAACTCCTCGCTCATTTTACAACGAACTTGTTTCCTTTGCCACCATCACCACTGAGTACTAAGTATTCTCTCCATTGTTCACCAAGTGTGTTGGCTCTTTCCATTGTGTGCTAGTTAAGATGTTTATGAATGTCGTATATAATGTATATCTATACCTGTAAATTATAAAGTGTGCATTGTACAAAGGTCCTCATACACATATATATTTTTTCCACGTAGTTTCCCTTTCCAGTAAGTTTTTTTTACTCTTTTCTCTGTAAGCTATCGTGTTAAACAAACTACACAAGACCAAAATTGAACTGGCAGTAGAAACTGCCGTAATGCAAAAGAAAAACAGGAGAAGTGGTGGTGCTGGATAAGGCAGCAGTGGTGGCAGCATCAGCCAAACTTGGAAACATCAGCAAAAGAGGAGAATAGTCTCTGGAGTATAATCAAAGGGCCTGACTATTTCCATTGTGTGCACTAAAGTAACTACCTATATATACTTCTTCACATTTGTTCACACCACTGCGTGTGTATAATAATGACGTGTGTATAAATGTACGCTTATATGTGCATAATCCTCCACACAAATTGTATAAAGTAGTTTTATAGAGAGGCGCTACACTTTTTATTATAATCATCGTCATTATAAGTGCTTATGTATCATATCATACGTTGACGGTATGGTGTCCAATCAAACAAGGGTCTACACTCCAGGTTGAAAAGAGTGAAAGGCATGGCTTTTTATTGGAGTGTGATATTAGTGATAGTGTAGCAGTAAACAGTGGTTACCCCAATGTACTCTGACAAAAAATAAACTCTTCTTTCTCGCTTTCCAGGGGAGCTTATGAAATTACTGGAAGAGTCTGCTAATGACAAGCAGAAAAACTGGGGAGGGAGAAAGATATCTTTGAAATGCTCATGTTCTGACACTAGATAAAAGGAAAGGTAAACACAAAAAATATCATTCAGGTACAAGGGAATAACGGGTTCTCTGATGTAGAGAATAATCGCTATAAATATAAACTCAGATATAATTGCACGCAATTAGGATAAAGTTCAACTTGTTATGAATGCGGATTCCAAAATTAAGTACAGAAGCTCTAAGAAATATATAAAAATCTTTTTAAGAACCTCATGCAGACACGATAATAGTATACTTTTTACAAAAATGAACAGGTAATTCAAAATAGAATTCGAAAAGACTTTTAAGCTTCATTTAAGCATGAATTATTGGTTCCATTTGTACCCACAGATAACTTGAGCACTATCATTAAAGCTTGTACAAGAAAAAAGTTCTTGACAATGGTTCATGTTCATAACTGTTAAGGAGAAGACGACGACGTTTTCAATGGTTGTTGTTTGAAGGCTATATGTCATGGTTAGTAAGCGTATTTTATGTGCAACTATTTTGTTTCTCACAGTTTTCGGTGTGATAATATAGGTATTAGTAGCCTTCTAGTAAGTAGAGGACAAAATAGGTATATAAAATATAGAAGTACGAGATGGGAGAAAGAGTGAATTTCTTTGAAGAAAGTTGGTAGACCATACGTCAACACAAGTTGGAAAATGTTTGTGTTGTTTGTTTCGTGTTTCTAGGTTTTTGATAACTCAATGTTTTTTCTCTTGTATTTGGTGCTCGTACTAACCTCCATACTGTTTGTAGTATATTGCTGTTTGGTCTGATGTTGAAAATGCTTCCCTTTTTGAGTGAGACATCTTGTAGAGCCGGAATAACACCAGGCAACCCTACAAGTCTTGAACCTTTTGAAAGAAATACGTATTATAGAGTAAACAGCTAAAGAAAATCTAAAAACTAGTGGAAAGCACAGGACAAGGTTGAAGTGGTTGACAATAACACAACACCAAGAAAATCAGCAGAGCAACTTGAGAAATATTCTAGCATGGCATGTGCAATATATAAATCATACAACATACGCCATGCAATCAACGTTTGCTTTCAAATGTCGATATCAACTTAAAAAGTTGTTCTTGCGAAATTTGCTTTAAGGATGCATCAACATCGCCATGGACTGACAGAACTCGTGAAAACTAGATATTCCTTTTTCAACCAGATTATTCGTAAAACACAAAACATTGCTTTTCGTAATGTGTGAACGCAACGTTAGTAAAAAATATACGGAAGTTGTGTGAACAATATTTTCCAAGAAAGTGAGTACACAGATTTAAATTTCGCCTTGGGAAGTACAAGTTTATGCTAAGTGTTAAGAATGCTTACTGCTAGAATGCTTACTGCTAGAATGTTTTTCTACAAATGTATTATTTGTGTTTGGGAACTGTCTGTACTAAAAAATTGCCCATTCACCAGCACATACGTTTAATTGAAAGACGAAGCAGAGTAAATAAAGGTGAGGAAATCGTGAGATTTATGCTAGGTTTATGGTTCAACGTAACGTGCTCTTGCTGTCATCTTCCCTTCATGTACTTTTCCTCTTCTTCATACCGGTGTATTTATGCTTCAAGCCTTCACGCGAGCATCACTTTCACGTAACGATAACGTAACTTCACTTCAGCCTGGTGCTCAAAATTTTAACGTTTTACTGGAAAATTTAGCATTTTAATGACTAATTTGAGTAAATGGTTATAAATAGGATAAAAAAAATGGTTTTTAGCGAAAAAAAAATTGATGATTTTTTTTGTATTTTATCAAAATTAATGCTTGATTTTAACTAAATTCAATTAAAAACGTGTTTAAAAAAGTTATACTATCTAAAAAAACACAAATATTATGTTAATTTGTTTAATTTCAGTTAAAACTGTAGCTTCATTTTGTCATGATGATGAAAAAGTAGAGCACTGCTCTACTTGCCGCATGACAGCAAAAATCATGCCAGCTGACGGCTTTGCTGACGTTAAGTATAAATTGCCGCGCAGTACGTTATGCTGAGGTGATGCTGCTTGACGACGAAGCAAGATGACGTTAAGCATAAATCGCTTGCTTCGACAGCAAGAGCAAAAAAATACATTGTGCTTTTGCGTTACGATGAACCATAAATCCAGCATTACTTTAAAATGATCCACTTCAATTTTTCTACTCGAGTGGAACCTTGAGCTTTGCGTATTAAGTGCGCTGCAAAGGAAAAAGAATTCTTTTCCATCTCAATGGCGTGGAAATTTAAGTCATCAGGAGACCATTCAACCAGAATAATTTTTCTCATTTTAGGTATCCTAGTGTTTCTAACTACCTAAAAGCTATATAGCGATCTAATATTTACACATACGTTCAGACCATTTTTGCAGTTTTCCCCCATGGAAATGGAGAGAGGAAAACGCAAAGCCATTGCTAATTACTTCCACATCAGTATTCACTTTCCACGCCAGTTTCCGCTTGATTAATTGGAGTCCAAATGAATTTTTATTCTTGTTTGGTTGCGGAAACTTTCACTTTTAGGTTATTTGAAAATGAAAGACTTTACAGAATTTCACATGAGTAAACTTTAAGTTACAAAATTTAGTTTGGTTTTTTAAAATGTCATGTATACTAGTATACGTATACAAGACATACTTGAAATGCAATACACTAATACGTTTCCAAGTTCATGACTTACAACAGCATTTTACTAGATAGGTAGATAAAATAAATAAACATTACAGAAATTAAACCTTTATAATTTGATGGTGCTATTAGTGTTATATCTTTTAACGTAATCATACAAAAATTAGCCTATTATATTACAATTAGCTTTAGCCATCCCAGGTTACATTGAAATACACGTCAATCTGCATCAACTATAATGAAATCTTGTAGTGTAAACCATCATCATTGAATATGTGTGACAGCCTATTTTCAAGTTACCTTGCAAGGTATATTGATTCGCAAGTTGATGTAAATGAACAAATCTTTATATGTTTAATCCAAACCTATGTGTTATTTGTCGGCTCGCTTGCTTCAAATGTCAATATTTTTCTCGAATGATTGAGTATATTTATGCAAATGCTTTAACACTCTGTCAAAGTTCAGAAAAGTTACATAAATAATGTGTATAACATTTATTCCTAAACAAATACTTCTAGTTCTAATGTTCCCTAAAAACTAGCTGTAATAAACCAAAAGCTTCCATACGTAGAAAAAAGAGTAAGCAGAATGGACAAATGACAGTAGTAGTATCTTTCTTAGCGAAATGTGTATGTAATTTACATTTGTTTGGCTTATCTAGTGAACGTGTAGTCATTCTCATTATCATCAAGATGAAGGCAACTTGTTCAAGCACACAAAAAATTTCGAATTTTGAACATGTTTCTCCAGCTTGCATCACTTGCGTTTACTTCTGAAGCTGTTTGTCCATTATCCTCTGCCAACCAAACAGTCCCAACCCGAGAGCGAACTTCAGATGAAATGCTTTTCTACCAAAGTAAGTGACTAACATGCGAAGTAACAGATACATTTTTAGAACAAAGACAAAACGTGCACTTTGATAATAATACTTGAGCTAAAAAGTTTTCCGACTTTCCGCCGTCGTATTTCTAGCGTTTGTTTTGGAGTTTGGAAGAGAAATTGTTTTTGGGAGAAAGAAAGGGTGCATATGTATGTACCGTGCGTTTGGAAGAATTGATATTGTCTGATGAAACTGAAAGATAAAAGTGGAAACTTGCCCTTAGTCTTCTTTGTACTACTGCCAACATCATTTGATATTATTCCAATCTTACATTTATGTATGTAGAAAAGAGAAAACTGAAAGAGAGAGCTGAAGCACTACAACTGATTGTACGATTGACTCCTATCTTCGACTGACACGTACGAGATATGCACAACTACATAGAACTTTTTATGTCAATGACATATATTGCATATTGGCATCCTTACTCGCTGCTATGCTCCTACAAATATGGGGTTTGTCGGGTCTGGTTCTGGTCACATTAAAAAGATATATTGTTTTATATGTACTCTACTTTCCTGTCTATGCCGGTTTTCTTTTTTCGAAACACTTTCTGTGTTCGTTGAGCTGGAAGGGATTTCATAAAGCCTTCTTTCGCGTTGTAGACACAACGTGGTATGACGGGGCGTTGAAAGCAGGAGCCGGATGAATCTACAGAATCCAGACTAGAAGTACCTGCTTATGGTTTTGTACCAAAACTATGTTCTTATATCTACACGAACAGCAACAACAAAAGGAGCAAAGGCCTTTCTTCTCTAAAATGACAATCAAGGGAATATTTTATTTCAAGCTTCTTTGAATGCACAACAAACACTGCAGTTTTGATTTGAGACACGTTCCGAGTGTTTCTTTCGTCTTTACATATCATTCTCCTTCAACATAACGGCCTTCGTTCAGGGTTCTTCTATTCCTAAGAAATCCTAAGTAAATATGCAGCAAAGAGGCTGAAATATGTATTTAAAAAGCGCTGAAGACGACCTGCCTTATCTTGTTGGCGTCTTCGCAAACTAGGCACAGATCAATAGTATAGCTTAAAATTCTATTTTTCTGTCCCTCGGAACGGAATATAAGTAGAAATTGCAATCGTTTTGTCATATAGAGTCTTAGTATTGGTACGTTTACATTGTTGTTAATGCAAAATGCGTGAAACAAAGATTATCGAAAGCATACTTATAATTGATGAACACATGGTTGACTATGATAGTATGGCTATTGAAAGGTTGTGTTTTACCACTGTTACGTTCGAATTTGGCTAAGAGGTCCAGGTCCAGACTGTTCTACTTGGTACCATAATTGATAAGATTGTGAGATCAAGTAATATGTTTTCTTTTTGTTTTATTTTCGAATAAAGAATAAATTTAATAAAGAATACTGATATGTGTACCGGTCACCTTATAATGTTCATATCCGATTTGGTGGTTAAAGGTCGCCGATAAAACTTTTCAAGGTCTGTATTTGCTACTTCTGAAAATTTTGTTTGATGAATTAAATCAAGTCAAAGTTGGAACGTTTGTAGATTCACATTTTCAGTTGGATGGAACACCAGTTTTTAGTTCACGATTTTTATATTATTTAAAGAATAAAGGAACTAATAAATCATTTGATTATTAATGCATTTTGTTTTAATTTAAATTATCTTTATAACAAAAGCAAATTGCTATGTATTTTGTGAAGAAAATAAAAATAGTTCTAAAGAAAGAAGATCAACAATGCGCAAGGTCTATGGACATATCATTTTGAATTTGAAATATAATCTTAATGTAAAAGACTTGTCTAAAACTTCTTAAAACCACTCTTATTTTTACTACATTAACACTAATAAGCTTTTCTATTTTTCTCAAATCGTGCCTTTGCATAGAATTTGTAAAAAATCTGTTTTTCTACGCATTTCTCGTTCTTTCTCGCTTACGTTATTCTACGCTCGCAGTTCATTCAAAATGCTTTAGTTTTGCTTCTAAACAATATCTGACAAAGCTAACCATTTCTGCCACCCAGCGGACAGACATTTACATTTACAGTTTCAATCTTGCCAATCTCGGACAAAAAGGTTCGATAATGCATTTCAATTTTGACCCTTGTTGCCGTTCTAGTATTATAAAAACACTTCCCATTTACTCTGATGATAACGATGTCATGTACTTCTACATTTCATTCTTTGCTAGTATTAAAGTAAATGGAAAAATCCAGCCGCGTCTGTCTACCTCATTATTATACACTAGACAACGTTTTAACTCTTGAATCTTCTTTACTACTACTCTCTCTCTATCTCTTTCACTCGTACTTCACCCGATCCTTTCTCCCTACACATCTCTAAACGTGAAGGCACAAGCAAACAGCAACAACTCTTTTCTAATAGGTATTAATGAATCCGAGTAGGTATCTGTATGCAAATACTCGCCATCGAGCTACTACCCACCGTATACTCCGCTTTATTTCACTTCACGACGACGACGATGATGAGCCCACCAGAAGGGAGAACCACAGACAGAAAGCAAGGCGTGCGCTATCATGGTATTTCATACTGAGTCTGTTGTGGAAAGTAAGGTTTTTCCTGGAACAAATTTGAATTTCAAAGCTAAAAATGAGATGCAAGTAGGCATTTCCACAAGATACATCATATATATATTTGCCGGCATATTTTCATGCTACTATAATTATAAACTTCTAGTGTTGGATTGAATATATATGTACAAAAATATATTTGAAAATGCAAATAATACGAACGTCGTTTCAAATGTGTCCCCTTCCCCCTACTCAGCTTCCACTTCTTCTAACAAAAGTAAGTACTTTTGCGTATATCAATTTTGCTTGCTGCCTGAGAATCCAACTGAATGAGTCAGCTATCGCACGTCTTTGGGTTCCCTTTTTGGGGTGCATTATTGCGATTCCCTCTTCTGACTGCGATATTATTAACCAAAAACGGTAAGTAAATTTTGTCTTACTTTTACCAGCAGTCACATTACTATCATTTTATGCCAGACGAGCGACACTACGCGATGACTGTACATACTGTATGGTAACGGAATGAAGACTTCACAGAGTAGAATGAAGAGTACAACACAATATATTACACCAACCAACAACCTTTATCACGAAAAGCAATATCAACGTTTTAACGCATACTCTTCCTCCAGTTTGAAACGGATATGGAATTGTCATTGTGAATAGAAAACAAGAAGGACATACAAGCTGCTAGAAGCTGCCAGACAAGTTGGCTACATTTTTGTGTTATGCACGCAAAATAGAATTACATGTGAGGTACAGAGATAGAGACCATTGGATTATAAGAATATTATGATACTAGTGGGAGCCAATTATGTTTCGCATTTGATTTGCCAAATGTAATGTTAACATGTTACGACAATTTATTTCGGATGGCGACATGGCATCTAGCTTCATTAACTGTAAGTTAAGTTAACATCACGTTAAGTTTGGAGCGAAGCAATAAGGGAGGAACTTTAAAAACTGTAAAACGTGTTCCAAGGTTAGTGAAACGTTTCTCGGGTTCAGGTTTAAAAACGTGCAATTTTCTGCCGACTGTTTATTACTGTAATTAAAAAAAGATGTTGGAAGTTAAATTATTAGCGTGAAAACGTTGTACCCAAAAATACCAATCTAAATAAACCTCGTTTACAAACAAATGAAAATCTTTTAGCTGTCGTTTGTTGTACTTTCAGGGTTGTGTCAGTAATGACATCTCTGTATCTACTACGGTTACAATAAGTTTTTTTATTCTTCTCTTTTGCCTTTTAACATTCCCTTCACTATCTGATGTCACGTTCGTTGTACCTGCTGCTGATGATCATGCAGTTGATGGTGACGACGAGGGGCGATAGCTTATCTTTGTTTTCTTCGGTGTGTGTTTTCAAAAGGGGTTTTCTATCAGGCCAACAAGGTAGCTACCGTCAACAAAACCGGCTTTTTGTATGTAGTAAGCATCGCACCTTGTGTACAGCAAAAAACTCTAACTGTAGAACTTATCTATCTTTCCACTTGCACAACAACTCCTTGTCACTCCACCACCGTGAAAAGAATAACAATGGGACCAAAGGCAATTGTAAACATACACATCAAGATAAAATCAGTTAAGTGCTAACAATGTATGTACCATGCTTTCTAGGGTCGACAAATATATAAATGTACAATAATCAAATCACTTTCAACCATTAGCATTTTCGTCGTGCACATGCCCGTTTGTAAAAAACATGGCTTGACAAGGACGGGTATAAATGAAATGAAAAAACATACAGAGAAAAGAGAAAGTGAAAGCAAATGAATTTGAGACTAATACGCAGTGAAAAACAGAGGAGGAAGACACATGATAATATACATAGAAGATAATATACTGGTACGTTATAATATTTAGCTGTTTTTATCCACACGGTTTCCGATAAATGATCTCAAAGAAATAGACTAGATATAATAAAAGTTACAATCTTGTTGAATATGTGGTAGGATATAAATTGATATTCAAGCCTGATTGCGTTGCTACAAATGAATCACGATAAATTTTACAGATGCAATGCAATAAACATACATAATAAATTTACATACTTAATACTTAGTAGGTCGGTATATAAAATATTTGGGTAAATCATTGAATTGAGTGATAATTATCAGTTTAGAAGGAATCCTTCCGCGCCACATGAAAATCAATAAATAAACCTACTGATCTCTGAAAAACATTTTCATTAATAAAACTCATTAAGGGATCCTGCCATACCTATAATGATAGATTCTCTTTGAATAGAAGAAGAATGTAGTATCATCTCTGGAAGTTGGAAACTGTATAAATTTAGACATCTACCAGAGACCTGAAATAATGCGGCGTCTTAGCATATACAGGCCTAATCATCAAACTCTATCGCTCTTTCTCTCTTCTCTCTTTCTAAAAACACTAATAAAGGATAAGATTTTCTCTAGAAATACAAGGCACAATAAACAAGTAGAACGGGGGTGGAATATTATTGAAAGTGGATTGCTATTAAAATAACAATCTTCTTCAATGGACGTATATAAAAGCATCTCCATACACATAACATAACCATGCAAGACGCTACTTAAAGATGAAGAGAAATATTATGTCTTTTGAGACAATCACAATACCAAAAGGCTGAATAGGATAGAATTGAGTTGAACTTCAGGTTTTGCAACTTATTCTCTGAACATTTCTCATGACCAAGCATTGTATTATATGTTGAATAGAAAGGAAGCAAATTGCATTGTTTCATGTCGATGACAATGAATTTATATATAGAGAACCGATTTGAACCGAAGGCAAAATTTGAATGAATGAAATGCGCTTTCTCTTTTTCATATAATTTAATTTTGTTCGATTGATGGTCATTGTTTACTTTGTGCAATTCCAATCTTTCCTAATTTCTTCTGCTGCTTTGTTGTTATCGCCTATCTCGGGCATTTATAAGCTGGAAAATTGAGAATCAAGTATGAAAATCTACAAATTTTATGACTAGTCAGTCAGAAAGTATTGGGTATGGAATGGGAAAAACTACTTTAGAGAATAAGTACTGCGTTGTTGTTACTTCAGTTACTGGTTAGCAATTTTATACGCTTTGAATGTTTGTTTAAATTTATGCAACGATTTTAGATAAGCTCCGTTAAAAATAATAGTTTATACTTTGAACGTGTTTAGGATATACCATTTCATATATTCGAGGTAATGATGTACGAATATTCTCCATCGTACTTAAGTCGTAACTCTATAATAAAATTTCTGCCCGCGTTTGCTCTAATTCAAGGTACATGAAAGGTACATGAAAGATACATGAAAGGTTACTTTAAAAAATAATCCAGATATTACTACAACTG
>CM056170.1:11035655-11101745 GCA_029691765.1 Entomobrya proxima | reverse complement strand
AGACAATTTTTTTCATTTTCATATAAATTCTAACAAAAGCATTTTTGAAATGAGATATTTTAGAATAATGACACGTTAGACTCTCGAAAAGTGCTGCAAAAAATATCTCGGCTTTTGCATCTCTTAAAATGTCAGTAACTCGATTCGACATTATGTGGCGCCATCTACGAGATTTCCAAGTACGAATTTTTGAACATTTTTTTACATTTATTCGACAGCTAAATGTCCCAGATAAGTAAAAATTCAAACAAAATTCACATGATGTATTCAAAATTCATTTCTCTACAAACAGTCAAGGGACAGACAGCAAAAATGCTGTCTTGACAGCAAAATTGCTGTCCAAAAACGACAGCAAAACTGCTGTCCTTGACAGCAAAAATGCTGTCACTGACAGCAAAATTGCTGTCCATGGACAGTATTTTTATAGACTTGCATTGGACAGCAAAAATGCTGTCCGTGGACAGTAAATTTGCTGTCCCATGACGTAAATTCTCAAAACATAATATCGTGATTGTCCTATTTGTCTAAAGGTTCCATTGATTGTTTGTGTACTATTGAACTTATGTCAAATTGGAGAATAATTCGAAGCCAATTTTTTTACATTAATGTATTATAAGAGCTTCTCGTTCATTCAAATAACAGCACGTATCTATTCCTTTTCATTTAACAAACCAAAATTAGCACTGATTGTGCTGTAGCACACTATTAAAAATCAAATGAGTACTAATTACTAATCCGTTTTAAAATCTCTTCCTTGTTACTTGGTGACAAAATTATTCATTAGAACATACCAGACCATTGTTTATTAATTGAATTCTCCCATGCATAAAATGCATTCAAGTAATTTAACATATTCGTGCATCTTTTGATTATGGCATATAATTGGAACGTTTTCTTGGAAAAGAGATTTGTTGTACAGGATAGTAAAATTGCTGTCCAGAACAGCAAAACTGCTGTCCAAGACAGCAATATTGCTGTCTTTTTCAATTTATTTTTCTAACTAGTTACAGTCATTTTCAAAAATTTATTTTACTTTCTCAAATTAAACTCCATAATTTGCTTTAGCTAAGAAAAAAATATCAGATTTTTGTGCTACTCCACAAAGTAGTTACAGATATTTCTTTGATTTTTATGCTTAAAATTCGATTATTCAAAAAAGCCACATTGGAATTTGGATTTGCCAAATTGGAAAATTTCATTTTATTGCAAAGATTCATAAAATGATTTTTAATTGGCGTGGACTACAAATTCCTTCCGTGGATTGAATTTTTTCTAAAATATTCAATGATTAATCAATTTTTGGACAGCATTTTTGCTGTCAAGACAGCATATTTGCTGTCAAGACATCAATTTTGCTGTCGGGGACAGCAGTTTTGCTGTCGTTTTTGGACAGCAATTTTGCTGTCAAGACAGCATTTTTGCTGTCTGTCCCTTGACTGACAAAACTAAAACAAAAAATGCGATGAAATTAGTGCTTTCTGACTGCATTTACCCGGTAATATGTAGTAGGAGCGATTTACACATACACTTTTGAACTTCATCATTTATATCCAAATGTCTTAAAATATGAGCAAGATTATTATTGTGTCCTAAAAGTGTGAAAAATGGGCTTTCAAAATAAGTATTAAAATCTCGCCTTAAAAGCAAACACATAAAAAAACTGCAATAGTAAACTTTTTATACAAGTCAATTGCTAAAATTTCATTCGAACCGGGATTTTCAAAATCCGCCTTAAATTTGTTTAACCTGTAACTTCCATACGTAAGCACAATGAATAATGTTTCATAGCTCATCTGAAAGCCCAAAGATAGGTGAGTATAAAAGTGCTTTGTATGTTCAGAAAAACCCGGACACAACGGATTTAAGAACAGACTTTGAAACTGGTGGTTAAAAATTTCCAGAAAACTCAGGAAAATCACGGCTGTAAACAATTGTTAATAACTTTCCCCAGACATGTCAAAAATCCATGGGATATTTTTTGGAAATGCATGTAAGCATTTGTCTTTCTAATGGTTATTTACTCAAAGCTTCTGGGCTGTTTTCGAAGTTTCAATAAGGCCTTGAAAAAATTGTCTTTACTTATGGGACATCCTTTAATTTAATTTTGTTCGATTGATGGTCATTGTTTACTTTGTGCAATTCCAATCTTTCCTAATTTCCTCTGCTGCTTTCTTGTTATCGCATATCTCGGGCATTTATAAGCTGGAAAATTGAGAATCAAGTATGAAAGTATATAAATTTTATGACTAGTCAGTCAGACAGTATTGGGTATGGAATGTAAAAAACTACTTTGGAGAATAAGTACTGCGTTGCGTTGTTGTTACTTCAGTTACTGGTTAGAAATTTTATACGCTTTGAATGTTTGTTTAAATTTATGTAAAGACTTTAGATTAGCTCCGTTAAAAATAATTTAGGATATATACCATTTCATATAGTCAAGGTAATGATGTACGAATATTCTCCATCGTACTATGTCGTAACTCTATAATAAAATTCCTGCCCGCTTTTGCTCTAATTTAAGGTACATAAGCTTTAAATAAAGCAATAGCAAATGCCGTAATTAAGAATCGGAGATTAGAACCCCGGGGCGGGGCCTTCGGCCCGTAAATAAACGGATTTTAACTAATGGACATAATATTTGTAATCCTGGTCAAAAATGGAACTAAAATCATGTGTCACACATGATATATCCATTAATTTGGAAAATTTAACAGTTAAGGGCCCAAATCAGGACCTAAATAGTTAAATTTTAACTAATGGACATCAAATTTGTAATCCTGGTCAAAAACGGACCTAAAATCATGTGTCACACATGATATATCCATTAATTTGGAAAATTTAACAATTAAGGGCCCAAATCAGGACCTAAATAGTTAAATTTTAACTAATGGACATCAAATTTGTAATCCTGGTCAAAAACGGACCTAAAATCGTGTGTCACACATGATATATCCATTAATTTGGAAAATTTAACAGTTAAGGGCCCAAATCAGGACCTAAATAGTTAAATTTTAACTAATGGACATCAAATTTGTAATCCTGGTCAAAAACGGACCTAAAATCATGTGTCACACATGATATATCCATTAATTTGGAAAATTTAACAATTAAGGGCCCAAATCAGGACCTAAATAGTTAAATTTTAACTAATGGACATCAAATTTGTAATCCTGGTCAAAAACGGATCTAAAATCATGTGTCACACAACATAGATCCATAAAATTAGCGGATTCGAAAATTAAGGCCCTGATTTCAGGACCTTACAATCCGAATTTTAACAAACCAACCTTGGGTTCGTAATCCTGGTCAAAAATGGACCTATAATCATGTGTCACACAGCATAGATCCATTAAATTAGCGGATTCGAAAATTAAGGCCCTGATTTCAGGGCCTAAATAGTTAAATTTTATCAAACAAACCGTGGATTCGTAATCCTGGTCAAAAATGGACCTATAATCATGTGTCACACAGCATAGATCCATTAATTTAGCGGATTCGAAAATTAAGGCCCTGATTTCAGGACCTTACAATCCGAATTTTAACAAACGGACTGTGGATTCGTAATCCTGGTCAAAAATGGACCTAAAATCATGTGCCGCATGATATAGGTCCCATTTAAAAATGTTTGACCGTTGGTGACCTCTGACCTTTGGAGTTGACCTATTGACCTGAAATTCATAAGGGTTCTGTCGGAGGTCCACCTGAGTCTGTATACCAAATTTGGTTGGAATTGGATTAGCCATTTCGGAGAAAAATTGGCTAACACGGACGTCCGGACGGCCGGACGGCCGGACGGCCGGACGGCCGGACGGCCGGACGGCCAGACGGCCGGAATAGGAAATTAGAAAGAATCTCCGATTCTTAATAATCCAGATATTACTACAACTGAGCCACCTTCACTTCTTCACGCTATCTTTGGGTCCTCGTAACCATCTAAATGACGTGTTGCGCCGTATATGTACAAACGCGAAATTTTAAATTGGTGCAGTTTTGTTTTCAACGTATTTTCCTTTAATGGACATAACTACAAATCCTATTATTGTGGCCCTTTTGAAATCATCACAGTTATTGAATTCGAGAAATAGGTAATGGTTCGAGGACTGACACGAACACAGTGTATACTGCAAAATGGCTTGTTTTCTAGCCATAAGGAGATATTTTAGCAATGTCTTAATATGATCAACTTTCCCTAACTTACCTACGTCATATATCGGTTCACAGCAGCCAAGTTACAACAAATTAGGTATATCTGTACAAAAGTAAAATCCACACAGGACACTTATGATACTTCCGTGCTTCACCCGTATCATCAATACCACATGTCGCATCGTGCTTAACAAAATTAACTCCACTTACATCTGGATATTCTATCTACGCTACATTTGTATAATGAAAAATAAAAGAAGTGAGCAAAGATTCTGAAAGAATACCAATAACAGCATCATTTGTGTGTTTGAATCTATACTTTTGACAATTTTTGGATGAAGAGAAAGAATGCTACAAAGTTAGTTGATCTTGAAGTTATTCTTTGGAAACAGTAAGGATGGTGCAGGAACAATCATACGTGAGTCTAGTCAGACTACGCAAAATATTCTGCCATCATCATCAAATAAATGATCGAACCGAAAAGTAACCACTCCGCCGCATCACCATCACCCGCTACAGTGTCGCACCGTCATCAACTTTTCTTTTTTATGCTCGAATCTTGAACATTCAACAACATCACTATAATTTTTATTTTTATAGATAACTTTTGAAAGCAACATACTCCCCAATACTATTGGTAGCTTTTTAGCAATTTACCTTTTTTACTTACAGTTTTACTTTCCTCGACGATCAAAGAATAACGGACTACTTCGCTGGCTTCTTTCTCTGCAGCTTGTAGAATAGTAGAATGTCGTACTTAATAATATATATGGTACAGTCATAAATACATAAAAGAAATGAGCTCTTGACAGGGTCTATAAAACGATCCGAGTTATAAAAAGTGCTGCTGTTGCACACTTCTATTCTATGACTATATGGTAAGAGAATAGCTATTCATGCTATCAAACCATTTATGGACTGGCTTTTCATCGTACATCAGTATCATTACTGCATACTAGCAGTAGTACTACTACAGCAACCTGTGTAAATGTGTACCCAGAGATAAAAGTCTTTTGCTAGCTTTTCTAAAGATGTTTATCATGTTGATGACGATCGTCGTCAATACATTATATGACTTCTTTTTCTTTTCAACTTGCTGCATTGCTGGTTAGCTTTTATGTTTCTGCTATTTTAGAGAAAATTGAATGAAGCGCTTCTATGGCACTCGTTAAAAATTTGAAGAGACACCTGCCTACGTAAATAAATAATTTTGCTGTGTGTGCGTAGAAGGTAAAATTGTATAGCATTAACTCGTAACAATATATATTATAGTGAAGTAAGTATAGTAATATTACCTATACAAAACAACATTTAGTCTAAAAAAGCAACTCTAATGATGATGCAAGCAAGATAAAATGAAATATTACTGTATAAAGGGTGTATAGGCACACGTACTTCCTACACACGTGTAACATTTTTCAATCCGAAGCTTGACATGTGAAGATTTGTGACAGCTCAATTTCATCTATGAGATCATATTTCCAGCTATGAACGAACCTAGAGAATTTCCAAGAGAATTGCGAAACATTTCCCGAAAATACTCATTATATCAAATCGCATGGCAGAAGACTACGGGACACATGGTATGAAGCTATTTGATACCAAACCAATTCACCAAATCTAACCTAAGGCCAAAACAAAATCAATTATAAAATGGAAAAGATTATTGCTACAAAAAGGTATCATGTTTCAAATGAACTGTTGGCTTTCCTAGCAGAAAACTTTTGAACCATTTATCTATTCTGGAGTTTTGGTGTAATTCATATCAGACATAGGCAAACTTGATATTCAATTCAGCCATGAACTAAATGGATTTAAAAAATAAAGAATACGAAAACGATAGATCTGGATAACAGAATTTCTATTTGGATACTTTTATGTCTTTAAACTTTAAAGAAAAGTAAACTGCAGAAAAAAACGACAAAAATAGTTGGTAAGGAAGTTCAGTCAAGAGAAGAAACTGGAAGCTTCTAAAAAGTCGATAAGGATGGCGACAAGCAGTCTACTGGAGCAACAACAATTCTCCTTCATTGTACTCTCCATTCTCTTCTATTTTACGCTGGCTCTACTCAAGACTTCAATGTGTATAATATGTACATGTATGGTACTAGCTTAAAAGCTTGCCTGGCGGTTGCTGATGCTGCTGGTGCATGCATATTGCTTAGTTAACTGTTGTCGCACACTGCTCCTTTCTGTATGCTTTTGTTTACTTAATTCCTGCTACACCGAGAAAAAGTATCCATGCATGTTTGGTCAAATACAAAAATGCCTGACTCGCCTTCCTCCATTCTGTTTGTCACAACACATGAACGCTTGCAAATTTTTAACTGTTTTCACCAATCTATAATCATTAAGACCTAAGAACCATCTTTTTGATGCTCAACCTAATCCTTCGATGGTTGAGTAATTCTTAATTGCGTGAGTATAATAAATTATGCATAGTTATATATAAATGCCAACTTTGAACTTAGTAGGTAGTTACATTTCATTTGTGCATTTAAAATCAGTTTTTCCATAGGAAATAAATAAATTATTGTCGTTTTTAGAATTACTGAAAAAGATTTACCATTTGATTTTACCATTTGTATCACACACCATGCAACAGCTCCTAGCGCTTAACAAGCCTATGCAACGGTTTGTTCAACTTTACAACTCTTGTCTTGCAATACAAAATATGATTTCGATAACCAATACGTTATTTTTTATGGTTTTATATGTATAGTAAAACTAGCTTAGCTTGAATGCTATCGGACAACCGCGTCTTATAAATCAAATGATGTTTATTTTCTCGGTTTCGGTAGTCGCATACAACAACACCAAAATATCTTGTACCAGCAGTAATCAAAACCGTTGGCGGAGATGATGTTAAGTTTACCCCATTCTATTATTTTAGAAATGTCTTTGGATCTATCCTTCTATTCTAACAAATATGTTTCTTTTCTGGTCCCAAGTCTCCTCCGTCCCCATTTCTTTTTTCTGAAGGAAACCACCGGCTGCTGTTCTGTTTCTTAAATAATTGCTCCTCTTATTTCTTTTGCCTTTTCCGTTTGCTTCCTCGCCTCCATTATTTTCTTACTCTTGCCAAGTCCCCGTAAGTATAGCTTGTCTATGTATGTAATACATAATGCGTTTCTCTGGAAAGAAATAACGGAAGGAACGCGAGTGAGAGAAATCAGAGGGTTTTCACCTAGAGGCATTGAAACGTACACAATATTACATTCACACACATGATGACGAATAAGCAGTTCCCTTTATTCTGCCTAGAGTTTACTCGTTCTTGCCGTTTTCTTTGAATGAAATGCTTATGGCGTTATTTGTTGGCTGGTCCATACTTGATAGAGTTAAGCATACTATGCTATAGTTAGAATATACAGATTCTGGTGGCGATGGCTCGGTCTTTTTAAAACTCCACACAACACATACCAAACATCGAAGTCCATTCCATTCCCCCTGGAGTTGACGCAATTAGAGACATTGAATGGATGTTTTAATGGGTTCTTACAAGCTATACTTCTCTAATGGCAAATCGTACTAAACGAGGCAAGGGAAAAGACCCAGCGTAGTCTCTTAGGAAAATCCCACATTACAAAACACACATAATGCTCCATAATAAAATGGAGCAGTATAAGAGATAGAAAGGAATAACTGATGTACCATGGACCATGTACATAATATTATTATAGAAGCATTTTTTGGACAGTCACAGGGTAACACATTATTCTGTGGTTTGTCCGTGCAAAGGCTACAAATATATAACACTGTTGCTTCATAAGGTCGTGAATAAAAGACCTAATCCGCTATACATAATTTCTTAGTCTTAAAGACAAAATACCTAATCCGTACTTTACAGCGAATACTTAAAAATTTAAGTTTGAGTCATCATACATTTACTCTTTTGTGTCATGTCGCAGAAAATAAATAATACTTGTCCACCAAATACTTGGTAAAAAAAAGTTTATAAACAAAATATAAGAAGGCCAAATTATATGTAGGTATACTTAAACCGAGAAATTGACTGAGAAAATTGGGAATACTTCACCCCACTTTACACAGTATTTTGTTTTACTAACAATGCTTTCCCCAGCAACGCTAGCTTCGTAAACTTTTAGCTGCATCAGTATGGCTGAAAAACAGCATTTTTCTTATTTTAGAATCTTGAGCACGTTACCAAATGCTTGGTTTGATTGTAAAAGAACGTATACACTTGAATTTACAACGCATAGTTTACGGGATACATACGATTAAAATCCACTCACATGTGTCTCATCATGCCGAGACCGAGAAAAGAGCCTTATCATGATAATGGACTAACATACAAGCATGAATGTGGTAAGCCTTTGTAGTTCAAACAACGGTCAATGTATTTGTTTAAGTTTCATAACTTTTGATGCTACGATTTTCACGTTAAGGTTTATAAAATGCGACGTTACAAATTGCATATAACATGGTTGTCTTTGTGATTTCAAGTGCATCTTAAATTATCAGTCTTCGGTATTTTTCGATGAAGACATTTCTAGTACAGGGTGTTTTATTACCACTATTTGAGAACTTATCCGTTTTGAGTTTTCCTTTTTCTAGCATAATCTATTCCGCGATGGGTAAGTCGTATATCGAATATCTCGCGCAATCCAGATTCCTAAGAAGAGCGATTTTATCCCTTCCTTCGCATAAGACGAATGTTGACATGCTTGAGTAACTCACTAGATTCCAGAATCCACCACCTTGAGCGTGTATGAATTTTCAGCAGTGCATTATAAAATGCGAAAGCTCGTACATTTTAGTTATATATCCGGGGCTGTTAGCAAATAATATCGAAATTGCTTCTTGTCGTTTTCAACTTATTTATTTACTTTATCTAGTCTTCTGCTTTTCTTGAGCCCTTTTTCTGGAGTAAAGAACATTCTAGAATGTAGCGAGACTACATCTAAAACAATTTTTACAAATTGAAAAAGTTAAGCAAACAAAATTAAAATCTTTTAACATAGATATAAATACGATATGTGTTTGAAATTATGTGGGCTATGGAGCAAAAATGGCTGGTAATAATAACCATTTTAAGATATTTTGTTCCAATTATTGAGACATTTTCAAGGAGACAACCAGATAATCCACAGTCCTTTTCTTATTTGGGAAATTTTAAAGCAATATTTTTCATGTATTGGAATTCTGCATGGCTCCCCAAGTCATTGAAAATTTATGATGTACATTTCATGCACTGCTTTATTCTCATTAGCGAACATTTTCTCTCAAATTTTTATAATTGTCGACTAATATATTTTTTAATAAATTCAAAAGATGCCACTTTTGATTTAGGTAAAGTGAAATGAGCTAGTAAAAGGAAGCCAACTAGGAAAAGGATTTCTCTGAACACGGAATATTATGTGGTTGTCGTACTACATACAATGTCTCAAGTATATTCACAAACTATTATCCAGGTTGCTAAATGCAAAATGTCGAATTGAAGTATCAAGATTGTATAGAAGATGAGTGAATATGTAGTGGAGAAAATATCCGGTCATTTTATTGCTACATTTCGTACATACTGCAGAAAAATATGCTAACTCTCACTCCTCTGAATGTACAGTCTGTTCCGTTAAATGCAATGGATTCTCTGAGATTCCTCAAGAATCAGATAAAAGGAAGAAAAGTCTTCCAGGTTTTTAATGGCGATTGAAGGAAACGAAATGTTTCCTTGAGAAAGTAAATTTTCTCTTTTATTCTAGCTTCTTCACTTTCTCAACATCTTATACACTCGGTTCTTTTCCATTTTAATGTCTGAGTAGGCGGAATAATGGAGTGAGATAAGGATTGAAATAGTAGCTTTATCATGACATTTGATTTCCTTTCCCATTTTTTCTCGCTTGTCGAGGTAGAAAACGGAAGGTAAGCGAATAGGCATTCGGTTCAACAAACTGATTTTTATTCCAAACATTTTTGGTAGACCATTTAGGTTAGACTAGCAAAACAAAAGAAAGCTGAAAGTTTTCAAGCTTAGATCCTAAAACAAAGTTTTGCCGGTTGCTGTAACAGCGCAGGATATGGCACAAGAACCAATTTGACAATCAATGTAGTAACTTAAGGTAAACTCTCATAAATTTTGACAATCCCAGAGAACGGTATTAAATGTTTTGTCATTTTTACATCCGCGTCCGCGGACATGCACATAATGAACATGATTTGTTAAACCTTTTGCGAAACTAATGCATAGGAAGAGTTAAACCATTTTAACACTATTAAGTTACCATCATAAAATTACTGTAGTACCTTCATGTTGCGTTTAATGTTACGTTCAACATTCCTTGAAGGAACTTCGTTCACATAGCTAGTAGCGAAGGACCAATTGAACTGCAAACTGCACATACAATATGTTCAAAAACTTGTTTGAAAACGAGTAAGAAGAACGCAAGTTGTGCACATTCCGTCTACTTGGTGGGGATATTTTATTGTTTGTGCAAATTTTGTCGATTATATTAAATATTTTCCAAGATCTGTTAATATCGTCGTATCATGGCATGCCAAACACTTTCATAAATTTTCATCTAGATATTCGGAAAGAGCGACGCAAAGTTGAAAGAGCAAAGCAGCAGAATAAAAGAAGCACTAAACTTGCACGTTGTTCCCATCATAGGATCATTCATCCAATATGGTTGCATCAGTTTGCTGCTTTCATATGTGTTATTTCTGCTCCGTCAAGCACATCGAAATATGCTGGATTGGATTGAAAGTTCTCGCGTATCTCATTCGCTATAACCGTTGGCAATGCCTGTTTGGAGAATTTCACTGCATGAATAAGTGTAATAAGTGTACGTTATACATATATTCTTAATATCCATACAAACAGGAAGAAGTATCCGGGTGGTATCCGTTGACTGAATTTCTTGTGAGCCGATGATGATATCAATGATATGATACTCAGCTAGCATCACAAGTGGTAATCCTGATATTATGACATGACATGACAATGACATGACGACGACATGATACAAATGAATAAATTGTAGTTATCAGTCTCATACTAAGTGTCTAAATAATATTCAGGTTCGTCGAAGGTAGAAACTATTAGTTACCAATTATGATCCTTGTTTCACATCAATTCATCATCGCCATCCATGGCCAGATTACGTAACCAGCTAACGAAAATTTGTTTGCGTATATTTTTAACAACAGTAGATTCAACAGCGGGTGGATAAGAGTTTCGTGCGATCATAATAAAGTAATCAAAATAAGAGAGAAAGCCATCAATAACCTACGAAATATAGTTGGTAAGAATGATTGAGATTGGTAATACGAATTTTCATGATATAGAATAATAGAATGATTTAAGTATTCTACTAGAGAAATATTTGGATTCAACGTGTTTTCTAGGTTTGGTCCATTTTCTAACCAAGTTTTGTACGCAATACTAACTAATTCAAATTTCAATTTGAACGAGCAAATTCGTTTGTCAAGACATGCATATAAACGAAAAGAAGCTTGTTTTTGAATAGCCATTTTCTTAAAAAAATCCAAAAACCGTGAAGTAAACTTATTATTCAATAATGCTTCTGGACCAGAAATCATGTATGAACTACTTGCAAAAGTATGCAACAAAGAAGTAACATAATATTAAATTGGATTACATGTCATCTCGTTCGGTCAACATTGATGTGACGAGCAGAATGTGATTCTATGTGGTAGTAGTAAATAATGTTTATAGACCAATGAAACTACTACCGTGTCGCTTTTTCAGTTTATTATCGTAGTTTGGTCATCTCATTATTTTTACCTATTGAAACGGAGATAAGGTATGATAAGGTAGTAAAATTTATATTATAGATATACATATAAAAACTATTTATTATGTTATGTATTGCCATTATATTTTATTTTTATCCAAGAGCTCCACCAAAACAGCTCGAAAGACAATAAAATAGAGTATGAAGGGAAGAACGTTGATTGTATGTGTCTCTTTTTTTGGGTATTTTCGAAAAATATTGAAAAGGAGAAGGGGAGGAGAGAATATCGTTGGCTTCTTAGTTTCTTTATACGTGTCTTCTATAATGTTTCAACGAAGATTCATTTATATATTAATTTTTAGCCTTTAAACCAACCAAGGTATTAAGGTAAAAAACAAAACACTTGAAATTTTGCTTGTTTTACCATTCTCCATCCATTCGTGGATTTTATAATAAGGATACAATAGTAAAGAGCTTTACTGCTTTTTTCTCCGTCTTTAAAAAATGCAAACGTCTAACCGCTAATACTACGAAAGGAAAAAAACCGCAGCAACCAACTGACAGGAGATTGAAAAAACAACTTAAAGGCCTATACTTTACCACCCGATTATACCGAAGCACAAAATGATTTTATATTAATTATATTTACATGCAACTTTTAGAACTGGTTAGTCCGCTCTGTTAGATCTAAGTAAGGAACTTGTTACATTTTACATTTTATGCTTATATAGTTGAGACACATCATACTTAGTACTCCTTACTACAGAAAAAATATCTATCATTCTAATTGATAATTGTAATATCTGATAACTGTTCAACTAAACTGGCAGTTATCGTTTTCATCAAAAAAGTAAATTAGCTGATACATATTAAAGTGAATGATAGTTGACCTTACTCAGCCATGAAACAGAAAGATACAAACTAGCCGAATGGTATCCGAAAACACATACAAAGTAGCCAAATTTTTATCCGAATAAACATAAAAAGTAGCCGAATTTTTCGGCCAAAAAATATACAAAGTACCCGAATAATATCCGAATATATCGGCTTACAATTTATATTACCATATGCATGTATATTACATTTTTTACATCATATGCATTATTTTAAGCCGTACGTTACCTCCGACAAGAGAATAACGCAACCCACGAGAACCTAAGGTAACCTACGTTTTACTAAGGTTACCCACATGATATTAAGGTTACCCATTAAAATTTAAGGTTACCCATGAGAATTTAAGGTTACCAACATGATATTAAGGTTACCCATTAAAATTTAAGGTTACCCATGAGAATTTAAGGTTACCAACATGATATTAAGGTTACCCATTAAAATTTAAGGTTACCCATGAGAATTTAAGGTTACCAACATGATATTAAGGTTACCCATTAAAATTTAAGGTTACCAACATGATATTAAGGTTACCCACATGCCATAATGGTTACCCACATACAATTAAGGGGCCCTAACGATTAGGGTTACTCACATGATATTAAGGTTACCCGCATACAATTAAGGTTGCCCACATACAATTAAGGTTACACAGATGATATTAAGGTTACCCAGATGATATTAAGGTTACTAAGATGATATTATGGTTACCCACATACAATTAAGGGGCCCTAACGATTAGGGTTACTCACATGATATTAAGGTTACCCGCATACAATTAAGGTTGCCCACATACAATTAAGGTTACACAGATGATATTAAGGTTACCCAGATGATATTAAGGTTACTAAGATGATATTATGGTTACCCACATACAATTAAGGGGCCCTAACGATTAGGGTTACTCACATGATATTAAGGTTACCCGCATGCAATTAAGGTTGCCCACATACAATTAAGGTTACCCACATACAATTAAGGTTACCCACATACAATTAAGGTTACCCACATACAATTAAGGTTACCCACATACAATTAAGGTTACCCACATACAATTAAGGTTACCCACATACAATTAAGGTTACCCACATACAATTAAGGTTACACATGGAAATTTAAAGTTACCCACATGACATTAAGGTTACCCACATGATATTAAGGTTACCCACATGATAGTAAGGTTACCCGCATGATATTAAGGTTACCCACAATATATTTATGATTTCCCACATGATATTAAGGTTACCCACATGATATTAAGGTTACCCACACACAATTAAGGTTACTCACATACAGTTAAGGTTACGCACATGCTTTTAAGGTTACCCAGATGATATTAAGGTTACTAATATGATATTAAGGTTACCAAGATGATATTATGGTTACCAACATGATATCAATGTTACTAAGATGATATTATGGTTACCCACATGCCATTATGGTTACCCACATACAATTAAGGGGCCCTAACGATTAGGGTTATTCACATGATATTAAGGTTACCCGCATACAATTAAGGTTACGCATATGCTATTAAGGTTACACATGGGAACTTTAGGTTACCCATGAGAATTTAAGGTTACCAACACGATATTAAGGTTACCCATTAAAATTTAAGGTTACCCATGAGAATTTAAGGTTACCAACATGATATTAAGGTTACCCATTAAAATTTAAGGTTGCCCATGAGAATTTAAGGTTACCAACATGATATTAAGGTTACCCACATGCCATAATGGTTACCCACATACAATTAAGGGGCCCTAACGATTAGGGTTACTCACATGATATTAAGGTTACCCGCATACAATTAAGGTTACTCACATACAATTAAGGTTACTCACATACAATTAAGGTTGCCCACATACAATTAAGGTTACACAGATGATATTAAGGTTACCCAGATGATATTAAGGTTACTAATATGATATTAAGGTTACTAATGTGATATTAAGGTTACGAAGATGATATTATGGTTACCAACATGATATTAATGTTACTAAGATGATATTATGGTTACCCACATGCCATTATGGTTACCCACATACAATTAAGGGGCCCTAACGATTAGGGTTATTCACATGATATTAAGGTTACCCGCATACAATTAAGGTTACGCATATGCTATTAAGGTTACACATGGGAACTTTAGGTTACCCATGAGAATTTAAGGTTACCAACACGATATTAAGGTTACCCATTAAAATTTAAGGTTACCCATGAGAATTTAAGGTTACCAACATGATATTAAGGTTACCCATTAAAATTTAAGGTTGCCCATGAGAATTTAAGGTTACCAACATGATATTAAGGTTACCCACATGCCATAATGGTTACCCACATACAATTAAGGGGCCCTAACGATTAGGGTTACTCACATGATATTAAGGTTACCCGCATACAATTAAGGTTACTCACATACAATTAAGATTACTCACATACAATTAAGGTTGCCCACATACAATTAAGGTTACACAGATGATATTAAGGTTACCCAGATGATATTAAGGTTACTAATATGATATTAAGGTTACTAATGTGATATTAAGGTTACGAAGATGATATTATGGTTACCAACATGATATTAATGTTACTAAGATGATATTATGGTTACCCACATGCCATTATGGTTACCCACATACAATTAAGGGGCCCTAACGATTAGGGTTACTCACATGATATTAAGGTTACCTGCATACAATTAAGGTTACGCACATGCTATTAAGGTTACACATGGGAATTTTAGGTTACCCATGAGAATTTAAGGTTACCAACACGATATTAAGGTTACTCACATACAATTAAGGTTATTCACATACAATTAAGGTTACCCACATGCTATTTAGGTTACCCAGATGATATTAAGGTTACTAATATGATATTAAGGTTACTAATGTGATATTAAGGTTACCAAGATGATATTATGGTTACCAATATGATATTAAGGTTACTAAGATGATATTAAGGTTACCCACATGCCGTTAAGGTTACCCACATACAATTAAGGTTAACCAGATACAATTTAGGTTGCCACAAAATATTAAGGTTACCCAAACGATATGAAGGTTACTAATATGCTATTAAGGTTACTAAGATGATATTATGGTTACCCAGATGATATTATAAGGTTACTAAGATTATATTATGGTTACACACCAGCCATTAGGGTTATACATATGTTATTCCCATGAAATCCCCATGGGTAACTTTAATATCATGTGGGAAACCTTAATATCAAGCTGGTAACCCTAAATTCTCATGGATAACCTAAATATCCCATGTGGGTAACCTTAATTGTTTGTGGGCAAACTTAATTGTATGCGAGCAAACTTAATTGTATGTAGATAACCTTATGTGATTTCCATGTGTAACCTTAAAAGCATGTGGGTAACCTTATAATTTTTTGTGGGTAGCCTTAATATAATATGGGCAACCTTAATTGTATGTGGGTAACCTTAATATAATGTGGACAACCTTAATTGTATGTGGGTAACCTTAATATAATGTGGACAACCTTAATTGTATGTGGGTAACCTTAATATAATGTGGACAACCTTAATTGTATGTGGGTAACCTTAATATCATGTGGGTTGCCATAAATTCATATGGATAACCTTAATATCATCATGTGGGTAGCCTTAATATCATGTGGGTAGCCTTAATATCATGTGGGTAACCTTAATTGTATGTGGGTAACCTTAATATAATGTGGACAACCTTAATTGTATGTGGGTAACCTTAATATCATGTGGGTTGCCATAAATTCATATGGATAACCTTAATATCATCATGTGGGTAGCCTTAATATAATGTGGACAACCTTAATATCATGTGGGTAACCTTAATATCATGTGGGAAATCATAAATATATTGTGGGTAACCTTAATATCATGCGGGTAACCTTACTATCATGTGGGTAACCTTAATATCATGTGGGTAACCTTAATGTCATGTGGGTAACTTTAAATTTCCATGTGTAACCTTAATTGTATGTGGGTAACCTTAATTGTATGTGGGTAACCTGAATTGTATGTGGGTAACCTTAATTGTATGTGGGTAACCTTAATTGTATGTGGGTAACCTTAATTGTATGTGGGTAAACTCAGTTGTATGTGGGTAACCTTAATTGTATGTGGGCAAACTTAATTCTATGTAGATAACCTTAAATTTCCATGTGTAACCTTAATAGCATGTGGGTAACCTTATAATTGTAGGTAGGTAACCTTACTTGTAGGTAGGCAAATTTAATATCATGTGGGCGACCTTAATTGTATGTGAGTTACCTTAAATTCTCATGGGTAACCTTAGTAACACGTAGATTATCTTAGGTTCTCGTGGGTTGCGTTATTCTTTTGTCGGAGGTAACGTAAGGCTTAAAATAATGCATATGATGTAAAATAAATGTAATATACATGCATTGGATGGTAATATAAATTGCAAGCCGAAATATTCGGATATTATTCGGGTACTTTGTATATTTTTCGGCCGAAAAATTAGGCTACTTTGTATATTTTGCCGGCCGAAAAATTCGGCTACTTTGTATGTCTATTCGGATAAAAATTTGGCTACTTTATATGTGTTTTCGGATACCATTCGGCTAGTTTGTATCTTCCCATGAAACATAAGCCAATACGAATAAATTAAGTAGAATCAGAATCGAATATTATATAGTCCCAAACACAATAGTATTAGCATGGCTTCAATAATGTAGGGGATTTAAAAAAAAAGCGATATGATATCAGTAGAGATTGGATTTCACTAACTGAAGGTTGTGGCTTTCTTTACTTTTGCATAGCACATAGTTCTCGTTTGTTTTATCGTCTTTCTAAGAATGCAATAGCATCAGACAGTCAAGTACGGCTTGTTGCTGACGGTGGTTATTCACCACTGGTTTTACTTTTCCTATAAGTTCCCGCTGAAATTCCCAATTTTAAAGAGCCCTCAGGTACTTTGGAAAATAGTTTATTATTGGCGTTGGTCTAAGAAGTCGGCTTCCACGAGAGCAGAACACGGCTATTTTTCGAAAATCAACATGATACATACCTATATATATAGGAAACCTTTTGAGACGTGATATGGCACAAAGGCGCTCATATTTTCTTTTAAATTGACTAGAATATAAGGAATATAAAACCAAAGACCTAGACGGACACATCTTATACCCACTTACCATACAGCGCATCTTGTACATGATCAAAACTTAGGTAGACTGCACATTTATGTATCATATTCATCAATATAGGATAAGCGGATGTAAAAACATCCTTGCTCCTCATCGTCCTTCGTTCTCAGTACTCATCATGGTTGTCCTCTTGTCTTCTCATCATGTGATGACGAGGACGACTCAAGAAGGATAATATATAAAAGTGACAGAAGATAATAGACATTGAAATAGAGTATATACAAAGAGAAGAGTAAAAAGACTACATCATACATGGGCGGATAGACAAGTCATCCGTCTCATCACATGGCTCATGGCTTCCCAATTGGATTTTCTACAATTTCACTTCTTTCCCCCCGAAGTTTGTCTGCTTACATCGTGATAGCACAATCTTCTTAGAGTCTTCACATACGGTTCTCTATTTTTTATGAAGTCATATTCGTATCAATAAGCCAATGGATATGTAATCGTGGCGTCTAGGTTTTATACTATGCTGCTTACAACAGCCCGTACATTTATTCAAGTGTTTTGGACCACAAATTATTTTGCAACTAATAACTTGTTTCCCCATACATATACAGCTAAAAAGTATTGCGAAAGAAACGAGAAAGGAGAAAGTTATTTGAAAGTATTTTTCTTGGAAATGGGGACAACATTCATTTGATTTTAAGAAAAACCTTTCAACGCCTGAAATTTTTGGTTGCCTTTTTATATTTTATTACTTAGTTATTAGGGACACTAAAATATTATTCCTTTAATATTTTTTGTATAGTTTTGCGTACTAATTTCTACACGTGTCGCACATATATTAACTACACGGATGTATTTAAGATAAAATATCATAAGCATACTGTTATACAGTGTGGGTTAAAATAGGTGGTCAAATTAGAATACATTTTGTAAGTTTTTGATTGTGGTATATCGTGAGCAAACACTTTCAATGAATGTGAGAGAGATATAAGAAAATGAACTAAAATAATATAAATACACCGAAGAAAGTGTAACTACTAGGTATCTAAATACGCATTGAAAGGAAATCAGTAATATTTCAAGTCTACAATATTGAGCAAACCAAATGACCAGTTCTTGAATAAAATGTATGTGTACATGATACATCACTTAACAGCATTGACATATAAACGGCTTCAAGAAACCCTTGGGCACTCCTCCTTCAATTGCTCTGCATCCTCTCGTTCTCACAAATGTTTGGGTATATACATATTCTGAATGTTTGCATGGTTGTTATATGCTGTTAAGTACACCAAAACCCTAAAGGTAAGACCGAGATGCACATAGAAAAGGTTGTGTTGTGTCACAAAATGTAATATCCAGCAAGGAAATTGAAAAATATCTGGATCTGAGGAATTTTTCTCTGGATGGATTGAAATAAGAGACTTACCACACATGAAAGTAGTCTCTATAGTACAACTAACTGGTTCACGTATATTGGCGAATACAGCAGACATGGCTTGTGTAATGCTTGCTGCAAGATCTGATAAACTTTTTTTCTATAATCCGGAAACGGAGGAAATTTATCCGGGTCTTACTTTTTTTCCTTCTCCTTGTTCTTTTCAGAGAAAAATCTTTCATTTCCATCCGATTCTAAGTATTAGAACAGCAGTAGTGGCAGCAAAACGACCAGCAGGCGATACCAAAGCATTCAGAAAAAGAAAAAATGGAACTAAAGCATATAAATAAGATAAAAATACTTATATCTATGAACTATATGTATTATATGTTATTGTATATATACAAAGTGTACATACATAGATAAGATGAGTATGTATATACATGAAATTTCACCAATCGTATATAGGAGTTCAAGTACTATTGTTGTACATTTTTGAGTTAAAAGACAATGAAAAAACATATTTTTAAAAGACAAGGAAAATCAGAGGGATTGTGCTAACTGCATCATCTGGAAAATAAGTACCTGGAGCAACAGTAAAGCTCAAAACCCCTCGCTTATAAGTGCTTAAAGTGCTCGTGTATACATTTCCGGTCCGCGTAGCTCACATACATTTAAACTGGTAAATTCTTAAAGAAAAAATGAAATAAAATAAAAGTAGATCGGAAGAATGTGACAATGTAATCTAATGTAGTTCGGTATGAAATACAAAGCCTTGTAAGTACACCTATTCAAGCAATGTTTTTGTTCGTTTTTACATTTACCTGTTCACTTAGATGCAAACCTACCTAGTGCAGAAAAGCATGTAAAAAGTAGAGAAAATAAAAATGTAATCTCATCTTATTCTCAACAATCTTTAGTTGAACTGTGGTATTCGGCATTTCACAAAATATGTCTATTACACGGTGCAAATCCGCACACAAGTTTTGGATAAAATGGTGATACACACTTTGTTATTGAAGAAAAAGGCAGAAAAAGCATTATTTTCACTTTCACTTGAGTGTGAGTCTACATTATACATAATATGCTTTTGCAGGAAACCTAACGTTGGTTGTTGGTTTGGCATTTCTTCGGGTTTCTGATAAGTGTGGTGAAACCTGCTTCACTTTTTTCATTCTTTTCATCAAGCTTTTATGGTCACTTTTTTGTTTGACTTTTATTGTAAGAACTGGCAGTGGTAACTTTTCCAGTTATTATGTAACACAAGATTCAGCTTTCTCTTCCGGTTAAAAACAAAAATAAAACCCGTTCCTGAGAGATCTGGGAAACGTATTTTTTAGTATTGTATTACTTGGAAGTGAGATCAAAGCGAGTGTTAGAACTTCTGGAAATGAAATCTGTGAAACGCACAGTTTACTTTTGCTATAAATGTTGTAGAAGAATGCTTTTGATGGTGTCAATTTTTTGATGATTTCAATCATAGAAAAGAGTTAGAAGTTGCCGTAAAATTGAATACACTCCTATTTTCTACGTCGCATATGGAAGGAAGGTAAACACTATAGACTGTAAAAAATATTTATGTTATTACGAAACAAATATAACCCTCTGACAATATGCCATTTTGCTAAAATTGAGTATTATGCTATATTATATTAGTAGAAATTAGAGACACTGTATATTAATAATAGTGTACATGACACAAAGCTTGTATATACTTCATTTACACTTTCAATATATAAAATCAAGTTTTTATATGTAAAATATTCTACGATTTATTAGATACGTAGCATTAAAATCTTATTCTTAGAAATTTATATTTTGTATCTATTTTCTAAAAACTAGCTCACATACACGAGTTACTGCATACGACATCAGTTGGGGAGAACGAAAAACTTTCCTAAAACAGTGCTCAATTTGGACGACCGAGGGTGCACGAGAATTTATTGATCATTTCGTGTGGATTTCATCCTGAATACTCAATCACTAAACTTTATTGGCATTTCTTTTTTTCTCTGAACACAATGTCTAATGCGTATGAAGAGTTCAATTTCCAAAAAGTATATTTTGAATATTAGCCGAGGATGGTTGAGATCAACATAATATAACAAAGTGGGGTCCTATATGTTTGTGAAATCCGTTTGCTAGACGAGGAGACAAGTTATATAGGTTCATTGTTTTACACGGGCATTCAAGTGATATGTAATAATATATTCATTTATTTCAGTTTCGTTCACATTAATAATAAATGGGAAAAGTATTTTAATACATGTTAAATATTACCTATTGTTGCATTTACTTTCTTTTCATAGCATTGTTTTAAGATAAATTTGAACAAGGGAGAAAGTGCGGAACATAAGCAACATCTGGTATTATGATGGGAAACTGAAATCTGCAAAAACTTCAAAAAGATACCACACCGCAGCATCCGACTTCCATAAAAGTTTTCCGGGAGCAACAAATCACAAGCATTTTCCTCAAATGGAGACAGAGCAGATTTACTGCAGAAGCAGAATTGGGGTAACTCGTTGAACAGAATTGTATGATGATGCTGATCCACGATTTTAAATAGTTTGCTACGTATCTGGTTCGAAAGGAAATGAAAATTGAAAGTTATACCAAAGTTGATTTGTTTCAAGAAAATAAAATAAACGCAACGCAAGCCTTCAAGGTTTACCTGATCATGATCATCATACAAATATGTATTAGTATTTGATATTTCGGTTCGGGACAAGATAACTGCCTATATGTGCAAGGCGAGAAAGTACAATGCTCCATTGATATTAATCAGCCTGTTTTTCTTATGTTCAAAACGAATGTTCACAATTAAAAGGGAGTATCATTCTAAACTTTTATGGAAAAGCAGTAAAGAGAAACCGAACAGATGTATTAAAGCCGACAGCATTAACCACTTGCTGTTTTTCTGTTGACAATAACAGGATTGCATTGCAATATTATTTATGCAGGGTTGTGTGTTTGAAGTCCTTTGTGTCCTTACCTCTCCTTATGCTTCGAGAACTATACCATCATTTTTTGTTCCTTTCATTCATTTTTAAAGGTTACAGGAGCACAATGAGGAACGAGCCTGAGCCATATGGCATTTTGATCCAGCTAGGTTGAGGCATAAACATATAAATGAATCAAAGGAACGAACGTAAGGGTTCCCATTCTACGCATATATAAAATCCACTTGCTTCTGCAAACTGAATCAAAGCCATTTGAATGAATGAAAATGGGCGAATGGGATGAAAAGCTTTTTACACTTGTCTTTATTGCCGTCTGGTGAGCTTTTCATTGGATTTAGATGAGTCCCTAGGACCATTTGGTCAGATTCACTAATCATTTAAACACGCTGGCAAGTGCCATACGGTGTTTTTCCAGATGCAACTCAAAACATCGATAATGATAATAGTAAGCAATACAGTCACAACTTATTATATTTTTTATCCAAGTAATAAATGCAGCCGGTGTATGTTTTCCTAACTAGAATGCTAAAGAGCAAGCATCACTGATTTTTAAGCAACATGTGTGTCTTCTTATGTGATTATGACATATGTATTTTTAATACCCTGTACAAAAAGTTCGTTTTTAAGTTGGTTGGCTCATTTTTACAGAACAATATTGAGCATTGGCATTATTGGGCATCAAGGGTCTTTTTTATCTGCGTAACCTACACTTAATATTTGCGACAAGTGTCCATAAAGAGAATGCTGGTTGAATGAAAAGAGAAGTAAATTACTTTTAAATATCTGTTCTGTCAAGTTAAACAGAGTAACAATGGAACAGCACACTGTTGTTCCTGTGTTAAGTTGGTAAACTTATATTTTCTTTGTATGCTTCACGCTCTTATGACTCGTCTGCACCATGAGTAATTACCACAGACTCTCCATAGTCTCATACTTCAAAACACTACACGAACTTACTAAAATAGAAAAAGGGAAAATTGACTGGCAGAGTCATAAGGTAGTATAAAAGAAAAATACTTTGTCCAACACTCTGTTAGTCATTGCCGAATTTCTGATCGAACCACTTCCCTAATTGTTGTAGCTGAAAACAAAATGTGCGGATTTAAGTGAAATATAAAGTACGTACTACTGAATTCTAATTCTGCTAATGCAAGCATTCATAAACTAGGTTCTTGGCAATATCTAATACAAAAAACATTTTTACAAGATTGTACCCATACCAAAGAACCATTTTTGTAGAAAGAAAATTGTAAGATCTTTGCAGAAAGTAAGCCAGCTACATATATTATATTTGCAACTTTTACCCAAACAATTTAATTACTAAATTAAAACTGGCATAGGGTGGATAGTGACTTTTCAAAGTGTCCTTTATGGTTGGCTGAAGAAAGTCATCCTCATAATTAAATGTAACGGAAAATGAACAAGCTACAAGGATAATTGAAGCAAAAAACCGTCAACAACTTGCTGTGGTGGTAGTGTGTTGCCACAAGAAAATAAAGAAGGGAGAAAACATTTCCTTATAATTTTCCTAATTAGACAGTTGTGGTAGCAGGGGTATGGGGTGTAGTAAAACGTGACAAAGATTACAGCCCATTCATTTCTGTCTTAGTTTTGGTCTCAAGTCGTGGCCACATATATGTATTTAAAAGCGTAGTGTAGACAGCCTGTATAGTGTTTATAATGACCGTTTTATTTTGTATTATAAAACTGAAAGCTTCTTAAGGTAATTTGGCTAGGGTTATCGTGTGTTTGCAGTATGAGAATTATATTATACAACATGCAGGGATGTTGTAGTGTTCATAATAATCCCAAAGTTTGTATTTTCCCAAGTATAAAAGCCACAAACACAGACTAGTAGTGGAATAATATTGCACTGGCCAAAGCTAGTCGCTAACATTTGTTAATCAAACAAAACCACACCAGTATTTACTTATTATTGCTTAAGATTTACTGAAATACTCTCAATCTCTCAGACGAATTTCGTATTTACAATCCATCCCCAACATATAATACTCATGAATACTGATGGTTTGCCAGAATCTCTGTGTGAAAGTTCTTCATTCAGAATAATATTATTACGTACATGTAGACAGAGATAAAGTGAATTAAGTCGGAAATTCTTCCTTCCCGGAGCAGAGAAAGAGCTTGTTGGCACTGTTGGAGAAAATTTGAGGCTAGATATAATCAGTATAAGTGCTACTCATGACTTTGCTTTTGGTTCTGTAAGCACAATCCCCGCTTATTTACAATTCTGTGAGGGTGACAACTTTATTCTTAACCCTGCTACGCGAATGCTTACTCTTACTGTGTTTGGGTTGCAGACAGTAAAGTGAATACAATCGCATTTGTATGGTGTAGGTAGTAGGTGGGTGAAGCATAAAGCATGCTTGCCCCCACGAATAACCTTTTTGCTACTTTTTGTGAGTCAAGTAAACGATTCGGGGTGGATGTTGTTATAATAATAATAACGATAATAGATATCTGTCAGACAGCGTCACTACAACTTACTCACACATAGTCAAACCCAAAGAGCCTCTTCTAGGCAAAAGTGTTGTCAGAGTACAGAAAAAGAGAGAAGTTGACTGTAATTGGTGGGTTGTGGTTCCAGGAGCCGTCCCAAAAATAATACCCAAGGATTTTCTTTCTTTGGTTGGGTTGGGGAGGAAAGAACACTAAAGTTGAATTGAGCTCAGCTCTTTGGCTGCAAGTGAGCTGCGCTATAAAGTGAGCAAGTGCTACTATTCGTCGTGTAGGTGTATTCATTCTCTTATATTTCTTCATGAATGAATATAAACTCGTCAACATCTGAATTACATACCAGGGAGCTACCGCTATTTTCACCACCAAAATCCCAACTAACGAGGATAGAGGAGATTACAATTTGGTTGAAAAGATTGTCTTATAACTTGGTACTAATAATATACGCAATAATATCCTTGTCGTTTCATTCCGCACTCGCAGAGAAACGTTGCATCCAGTTTGGAGAATGGTATCAGAGCTGAGTCTAAAGTTGGAACGATTAAAGTGCTGTCATCATTAATGTTAACTTTGAGGAACGCGTAATCGTGTCACAGTGCAAGTTTGTTTGACTTGTGGGGTGCAACGGACGCAGAGAACACGAACAAGAGCTGCTGCTGCTGCTGACTTTGAGATTCACATTGCCCCACGGTGTACATTGAATACAATAGTCTACCCGTTTTCTTGCATTTTCACCGGACAGGATTTACCAATTGTGACTCTACGGTATATGTAGATTACGTTAAAGACATTGTGCATTGTTATATTGTGCAGTTACTATTGTCGAAATCAATACTAAAATGGAGACATTTTCCTTGGCTCCGTACACTCAATCCTCGTTAATGACAATTACTGATCTCATTAGCCAGCAGCAAATACCTGCTTCGTTACCGGAAATAAAACAAACCCATCATTCGCCAGAAGATTTTATAGAACAGCAACAGCGGCACTTTCGAGACTTTTCTTCTTTTAGACAAACTGGAGGAGGAGGAGGAGCAGTTCCTCCCGCATCAGTTGTTCCTCCCAACGGGAGTGGAGGTAGTGCTCATTCATCTTCAAAAAGTCAGCAACATCAACAAGCATCTGCTGTTGCAATGTATGCTAACCTGAGTTCAATCATGGCTCATCATCATCCCCATCATCCAGCGTCATCGCTGACACTTTTAGGCAGCAGTGGGGGTGGTGGACAGCCTCCCTCTGGAAGATTTCATCCTTATGCAAACATGTCATCAGCAGCAGTTAACGCAAAACTAGCCATTAGTGCACACCATCAATTAAACCAACAACTAAATAATCCATCAGCATCTTCCCTAGCAGACACGGGTTTAAATTATCACCCTCATGGAAGTTCCAGAGGTTCCATGGGCGCAAAAATTGAAATGCACTCTGATAGTGGAACACTGTCAGACTGTGAGGATTCCAAGGGAGAGTTGGACGTAGGCAGGGAACGTTGTTCCTCTATTAGTGGTGGGAGTGATAGTGAAAGTTATATTTCCCGTCATGACAGGTTTTTGAGCGGCAGCCCAATTGGAGGAAAATTATCAGCAGGAGAGACTGATGAAAATAACCGTCCCTCTGACATGCTGGGTTCATCAGGGGAAAAGATTCTAGGGAGTGGAACAACCAACAAGGGTTCTTCGGATGGTGTTGGCGGTGGCACCGGGCCAAGTCATGCAGGTGGTGGTAAAGGAAAAAAGAATCGCCAGGGAAAGCATGTTCGACTGAGTATCAATGCTAGAGAGAGAAGACGAATGCATGATTTGAATGATGCCTTGGATGACTTAAGGAGCGTCATCCCTTATGCTCATTCCCCTTCTGTTCGGAAACTTTCCAAAATTGCAACCCTGTTACTTGCAAAGAATTACATTTTGATGCAAGCTAATGCACTAGAGGAACTCAGAAGAATAATTGCGTACATGAATCAAACTGCAGGAATTCCTGTTCCTTCATCGGCAATATTGGCGGCTTTTGAAGCTCAAAATTCTCCCGTCTCTCATCAGCAATCGCAGATTACGAATGGAAATCCATCCACTGGGCCACAGTCCGTTGAAAACGGTAGTGGTAGAGGTGGAAGTACACCCTTTCCCAGATTGCCCCCAACCACTGCATCATCCACTACCGGACCCCTTCCCTTGCCTTCTTTGGCTTCGCCCTCCTTAGCTACCGGCAGTAGTACGAGTGTTGGTAGTAGTGGATCAAATGATAAAACAAGAGCACCTCTGGGAATTTCTTTTCCCTCTCAACCTAGTAATATAAACTTCAATAAATAGTACGGAAAATAGGATACAGATATTTTGTAAATGTATTCAGCACTTATTTCAAGTTTAATTTCCACTGAATATCTTTGAAAATCAAATGCCATTTAAAATTCACGTGCAAAAATACAATGAGTTACTTTAATAAAATCCCATACTTTGTCATTTACATTGTTTAATGAACACGTGCAAAGTTTGCTGTAATAAAACAGTTTAGTAAATTACCCTCGTGTATCAATGCTTCTATTGCCTTCATTATACTGCATCTTGCATCTTATTTTATTGCATATTGAAATTTTAAATTGATTGTAAAACTTTTTTGCAATAGTAAAATTACAGAAAATTAGTTTTAGAATTCATTTGATTTCTAGTACCGTAGAAAACGACACCTAAGCACATATATATATTCCCATATATATTTCAGTGATTGGTTTTGAGCCAAGCAGGTTTTATCATTTCATCACTGTAAAAAATACTGCTCGCTATTTCGTTACGAAATGTCGTCTGTCATACTCATATAATATAAATCATATCTTGGGAACGATCTATCAACAAGCATGTAATTTGATATGATAAACGATACGACGTGATGATCCCGAAGGAATACTTTTCCCAAATAGGAACTTTTGATTGTGGGAGTAGGAGAGTTACAAGTCTTTCCGACTGTACAAACCGTGTAAAAAATGTGTTTCGTCCAAGGACATGCAAGTCAAAGATGAGCATCACATGAAACGCTTCAGGAAGGAAGTGTTCTGTTCCTATTCATTCTCTTTTGTTCCCAACGGGAGTGTCACTCTTGCGACGGAAATCGATTAGATTTGTTCCGTCACCGTATCCTTTTCCACTATGTGCTGAATGACAAAACAGATCACCCAAAGCCAATTCCGACACGAGGGCCGACATGGGAAACCTCGTTCATGTGTAATAAATATCAACTTCAACAAGTCTTCCGGGCAGAAAATACATCACTTACCGTCATTGCTAATAAAATTGTTGGAAAAAGCAACGATATAAATTGTCCATTTTACAAATTGTCCTTGTCAACGTGCATGCACACACACGTCGCACATTATACTTTGCATGATTAGTAAATTATTTTTAGACATTTTCATTATTTATGTATTGTGTTCTTTTGTGTCTGTAGATCAGGAAACTTTTCCCATAATGACGACAACAAAATCTACAGTTCAAACGCGGTCAGGGCACATTGTAGATTTGTTACACTCAATCAAAATTACTTTTTGGACATACATGAGCAAACTTGTTAGTAGATACACATTTTTTTCTTGTTTGCGCTTTTTCACTTTCCCTTTAGTCTTGACTTTGTGGTGAGTATGAATTCTTCTTTCTAGTTACTCTAACGTGTGAGCCGGAAAGTATCTTTCAAATTCATTGTCTCATGAGGGGACTTAAATGAAGTCATTCACAATGATTTGTGATTTTAAGCTGTAAGCTGGCATTGCTTTATTTTACTCCGAGAATGTACTTTCTCTGAGATTTTGCTTTTTCTTATTTCGTTTTTAATAGCTTTCTCGTTTTGCCATTGTGACATTTTCCGATTTCAACAGAGGATAAGCAGTACTAAATGAGATTGCTTTTCTACTGCTGTCTTCTTTCTTTTGGTGATCACATTTTCAAAACTAAATTAAGATAACAAAAAGAGAATGCCATTTTCGACAAACATTATAATTATGCCGAGCATCATCATAATGGTTTATTATAAGAGAACAGAAAAAACAAAAAGGAAAAACTATTACTTACATTTTATTTCTTTTCTGGTAATAATTTAAATATTATCATAATTGTGAGAACTGTAGACTGGGGAGCATTTACGCAAACCCACAACAAATTTCGATTTCCTCTCGCGGTAGCAACTTTTATTCCAAAGTATGCATTCCAAAAATAATTTTCCGTATTTAAATAGGATGCATTATATAGGACTACCCTTTCTTTTCTAGAGGACCGCGGACCATTCACGTTGTCGCTCATATCTCACAAGGGATGTTTCATAAAGTAATGCAATGAAACATTATCATCATAAAGCACTTTTATTGTGGTGTGTCGGTCGACTTGTTTTAGTTCATGATGATCGGGAAGTATCGAAATACATTTTTATGATTACGTCTGTATATGGATATGTGCTTGATGCTTTCGGTTTTATTATGAGTGGTGTGTGAACAAGAAAAAGGATATCTCGTCGCCACCACTAACATATACCGTCATTATTATTATTACCATTGCAATTCGACTTACTAAATATCCCAATGTTTCCTTTGGGGAAGTATTCAAAGAAAACAAGATCCTGGGCTAGATACAATGATGACGACGTAGAGAGATCTATTAGTAATGCTGAGAACCGAGTTATTCACTCACACAAGCGGGCAGGGAAAAGTGAAACGATTCACTTGCCAAGCAAAGCTGAACGGGATAAGGAGAAAAGCGTGAAAAGTAAACATGAAGCGATTATTCATGCACTGGGGTGGAAGTAATAGGATTGGATGTGCAAGGGTGAAAGTTACAACAGTAAACGGAAGAGAAGAGGAGGGAACAACGAGGAAGCATAATACTTTTTATTATGATGACAGGGTTCTTTCTTATTTTTTTATCTGTGGCTATGTGGCCTCTGGTCTGACTCGGGATGGGAAATGCATAGAAAAAATTTACTTTTACAAAGCGTAGTGGTATCTGAAACGGGGGACGGGATTTGCTACAAATTCAGAGAATAAAGTTGGTGAGAAAGCAGCGTCAGAAATAACAAAAGCAAAAGAAATTCCTAGTAAACTTTTATACTACTTGCTCCCAACTTTAGATGTTCCTTTAACTCAATCAGCATAATCACAAGCATGACATGAGCCAAAAAAATATTTTTCTCCAAAAATCTATTTAGAGCATGTCGATGAATAACAAATTAGGTGTGTCAGTCGAATACACCATTTCTTTTGCTATGCACATAAACTATAAAAATGAATGCATATTAACGAATAACTTCTTACCATGTCTTAAAATATGCAACAATGCATCATCACTATTCATAAAAGAGAGAGATTGATGATTTTTATTTACGTAACTTTGATAATAATAATTACTGAAACAATGAACTTGAAATACTTTAACAAAATAGTAAGAATGCAAACAAGCTTTGCGAACTTCATTCATTATGAAATTAAAGATGTGATTACTCCAATTCAAACTATGACACATTCACTTGACTATTTTCTTCTTTTTGATTTCTTTTTCTTCTTCTTCTTCTTTTTTTCTTTGCTTTTACTCTTCCGTTTATCTTTGTCTTTGTCCTTGTCTTTTTCCTTGTCTTTGTCTCTGTCTTTGTCTCTGTCTTTGTCTTTTTTCTGATCATCACGCGTATTGGACTGCGTTTGAGTCACTGGTGTGTCAGTAGGCAAAATCTTAGCTGAAGGAATGCGATTTGGTCTATTGGAATCTTGTGGTGCCATTGGGCGAGATTGGTTTTGTACGGGTTCTACAGGAGTAGGACTTGCCTGTACTTGATTTGGCTGGAAATTATTGTTATAAGTTGTAGGGCGAGGCTGATTTTGTTGTATGGGCTCCACAGGAGTAGGAATTGCCTGTACTTGACTTGGCTGATAACTATTATTATATGTTGCAGGACGAGGCTGATTTTGTAAGGGTTCCACAAATTGGGTCGGTTGGTAATTATTTGTATACGGTGTCTGATTAGGTGGTGGTGTTGCGGAAGTGTACGATCCATATTGATCTTGATAAGGACTTGTTTGAGGAGGAGGAGGAATCGGGGTAATGAAAGACGATTGAGATGATGGCATTGTACTTGTCGAAGGTCCCGCTGATTTAATATTGGAACATTATGAGAGTTATATGTAGTAAGAAGTATAAAGTAACATTTTAGATAGAAAAAGGTATTAAGCTTGGTTTACCACTTGGGGTAAATAAGTTGCTTGATGATGTCGGCGGAACAGTATACGGATCATTTAAAGCCTGAGAACTAGGTGCAGGAGATGGTGCTACACTTGGTCCAGGAGGGTCTCCAAAGATATTGTTGTACATTGCTTGATTGTCCATTACAGATGCAGAGGGTTTCAGTGTAACTTGGGATTTATTGCGATTTCGCATTGTCTTATGCTTTGTAGTCTTAGGCATGGATGGTTCTGGCAAATATTTAACTCCCATTTTGGTTAGTTTCCGAACGTAAATGATGTTAAAAGTGAGTAGCAACATATTGCACGGAACGAGAGTCAAGTGCAGATACAAAAGTGTTATGTAGCGATTATTTGAAATAAAGAAAAACGCACCCAGTGTGTAAATGATTAGAGACAGTAGCATAAAGCAAAACCAAAATACACACAGAAGAAGAATCCAGGATAACTGTCAGGAATCACAAATATAAAGCAATTTTTGCAATTAAATTGATTGCATTATTCTATGAAAAATTGTATTTTAAAAGATTTTTTTAAACGATATACATTGCTGGTACAGAAGCTAATAGTGGAAGTACTCAGGCATACTATAACATCGGTAACAAATACACCCGCAAAAACGTAGCGGAGTATGCTTTCCTGGCGAAGTTCATCTGTAAATTGTTTATCAAAAATTTACAATATATTATGTGATTTTGTGATTGATATATGCAAATATAAGTAAAAGGAGGCTTACATGGAATAATAAGCCCTTCAAGATCCAATTTTTCGAAGAATAAATACTCGGGCTCATAGCCCATGGGATATTCTTTGAAACTTTTAAAAGACCAAGGGAGAAAAAGTATGCCTAATACCTTAACATTAAAAAGATTACAATGAATGCAATGATAAGGAGAGGTATATTATCAAGTAATGCACTAACCTAAACAATTTTGTTAGCTTTTTCTTACCGCGATTCGGAGGCAAATCAAGAGTCCTATGATAATGTTAAGTCGATGAAGCTTGGCATACAATTTTATGCAGGGGTCATTTACATTTGAAACCGGGGCTGTTGCCACATTTTCTGCTGCCGAAGTATCAGTAGGAAAGTCAACAGTACTAGTGTCAGCTAAGGTACTAGTAGACGAAGGGAAGATAGGAGCAGGAGCAACAGAGGAAGCCATTTAAAGTTGTCCATTGTTGCCCAATGTCTTAACCTTCTCCTTGGTATAAAATTGGGTGTCTGTAGTTTCTCACATTATACGCTCTGAGAAAATGAGGACAATTGTATTTTTTAAATTTTCAATTGATATATCATTGGTAGTTTTAAGTTCGAAGTTGCTTAGGAAGTCATTAATGCATAACCGTGAGAGGACATCGATAATCAATTTATTCTCTATTATGCTGATTTGAACAAAGCAGTTCCCAACTAAAATGGCAATGAATTGGACAAGATAAACGGAATCTACCTGGTGTTAGCTGTATCAAATGCACGTTTAGGTAACAGGTATGGCCTGAGGGTATTTCTGATTCAAGGAACATTTTTTTAAAAATCGTGTAGAGGGCACCAATGATTTCTTTTTTGAATACCAGTCAAGTTTTTACTTCTTTAAGAAAATGGTAGGATTGTGTGTTTCTTCTTGTCAACACAAACCCTTACGCGATAGCTTTATGCAAGGTTCGGCACGAATAGCCCTCAGACGTTTAGATTTTGTCAAACATATAAGGATTTAGGATCAACTGAATTGTATTAATATAGACCAGTATACAATCGAAACAATTTGAAATCGCCCTCTTCTTTTGTTTTTAACTTCCTTATAATGTATTCCAACTTTACGAATGGAATTAAATTGCATGCAATGAATTTATTTTTGTGTTTTTATAATAGTACTAATTGACGTTAATTAACAATGACTGAGAAATTAATGCAATGAAGAGCCCATAGTACTGTAACCAAGTTTGAATAAGTCTATTAATTTATAAACTGACAGCAAGTCATTAAAACTATATACTTTTATACTACCATTCACCATTACAATGTTAAAAAATTTTCTCAATTTTACTCATTTTTAACCTTTTTCTAATTTTTGATTTCTTAGAGTATCTTCTTTATTCAATACCCTTGAAGTCTATGTGTGACGTATTTAAATGTGATTGACATGAGCAAGTGATTTTCATATTAATATTTTAGTGTTTGTTTTATATGCTCGAGAAAATTGGTTTCGGTTAGTGTTGTAATAATATCTATCATCCCAGGACGTATTATGAATTTTCAAAATATATTCTTATTCTTAACATACTAAAGTCGTTTCAGTACACCTGCCTTACATTGTTGGAAGGTAAAATTTTTATGACTTTGCTTATCAAAGAATGACCATGCATGCTTTCGGGTAACAACAATAGAAGTTCATTGTTGTATCCGAACATACTTACATTCGGACAGAATGTAATTTCACCTGGAATGAATACAAAACTCTCTGGAACAAAATATTTGAAAGTACAGAATAGGCAATGAACAGCAAAACGAAAGAAGGGAATGTGGTTTCAATTGGTATGCTTTGATGTAGATGATGTGATGGCCCAGCTGGAGCTCAACATCACATCGACATCATCCATGTCTCTTTTTGAAAACTGTCACTTGCATTGTACCATCTGGCAGCGTGCTTAAAGCTTATTTTATTCTTAATATTTATATTCTACATACCCCATTGGAATGAAATGGATTTTCTTGTCAGGAAAAGTCCTTTTGTATTGCACCCTTATGCAAGACCTACTTTTTTCCTTCAGGTTTTAAAAAACTTTTCCCTTCTTATTCTTCTCCATCCTTTTTATGCTTCATGTAAAGAAAGAAAATGATTATGATCACCTGCGTCATCATCATTAGGTATATAGTATATAGATAGCGAGCACAATGTACGTCTCTGTCTACCTGCCTTGTAGAGGTTTCATCTGCATTTTGAGCTTACCTAGTCCGGAGATCATCGTTGAAGGGAAAGATGAGAGGTCATGGGTCATGTTCTATGTGCATTTTTGTTGAGTGACATGGTGTTACAGGAACGAATATTACCGATACAATAATTCAGTGCCAGTCTGATTTCTCTTTAAGCTACTAAATTTAAAACGCATAAGCTTGATACAACAGCAGTCCAAGTTCCACTATTATTGGCCACAGTTAAACATAAAAAATTTGTAGAAAACATAAATGCATGAATGCTAAAGCATGGACCATGGAAAATAAGTTTGTGGAGAATGAAAATGGACAAACGAGCTGGCATTATCATAATGTGCTTTGTAAATGAGTCTTCCTACATCTGCTAGTGGTACAATACTGACTGTAACCTTTTTGTAAATGAGTTTTGAATTGCTGGTTAGAAAAATGCAAGTTCAAACGCGTTGAAAAATGCGCGTTTGGAAAAAATATACATAATATTAGGTATGAAGAAGTATAATATACAATTACATAACGTGCTTCTTTTACTGTCCTTGCTTTCCTCTTTGTGGAGGTCTCTTTCCTTTGGGTGGTATCGTTATAAACCAAACTGGAAAGATGAATAGAATGCTGCTGTACAAACGCAAACTCGTGGAATTATGCAACTGTTGGCTTCCTTGAATAAACTGTGCTCCATGGCATGGTACTTTGTACTTTTATCTTAACAAACTACAAGATTACGAAGAATCCTTTTTAGATGGTTTGTGTGTACTAATAATCATAATCAGTGGGCTTCACACTCATCATGTGTCACGGGTGCATGCATGGAAGTATAAGAGCACAAAAATGATACGAAATGTAGAAAACCCTATCCTCCAGTACCCTGCTTCTGTCGCTAATGTACTACTTGGATATAATTCTCAAAATTCATCTTTTTGATTTTTTCATCTTCACCCTCCCTTCTAATACCCTTTACGCAAAATAACAATGATAATAAATAAGATTTGACGAGTAAAATGGTCTCATTAGCTATTATGTTACTTACTCCTTCCTCCTTTCTTTTGTTGGGAGCGATACTGGATATCTACAATATTTAATGTTCTTTCTTCTGCAGAAAACTGTTTTCAAAAATATGAAGTAGTCAGAAAGTTATGCATAAAACTGTAAGTCAACACATTTTCTTTGACCGACTTTGATATGTTCAGAATAAAGTGGCAACTTCTCTAGATACTTTGGTGCGCCAAATAATAGCACATTTGAAAGCCCTAAAAATGCGCTATCTATGGTGACCATGACGACCTTGAAAAAACTTGACCATAGCAAATGCCAACTAACGTATTGATGGATTTATGCTTGACAAAACGGGTCCCGATTTTACAAAATCTGACATAACTTTTCTGAAAAATCGAAATTTGCAAAAATAAAAAAACACATTTTTGGCCTATTCCCTAGGATCATTTTGACACCTTGACCAATCCAATTGGATGTCTTGGTGACAAGTGGTGAATAACAGAATAAAGCAATCTCGGCCGATTTTCAAATTTTTGACATTATTTAAATTTTACTTTATGAGCTTAATATGGCGTAAAATGCTGCTAACATTCACCAGTAATACACATGTACACTTATTTTTTGTTTTAGGAGCCAAAATTACAAAAATTAAAAAGTTTTTAAAAATTCGGAATTTTGAAAATTGGCCGAGATTGCTTTATTCTGTTATTCACCACTTGTCACCAAGACATCCAATTGGATTGGTCAAGGTGTCAAAATGATCCTAGGGAATAGGCCAAAAATGTGTTTTTTTATTTTTGCAAATTTCGATTTTTCAGAAAAGTTATGTCAGATTTTGTAAAATCGGGACCCGTTTTGTCAAGCATAAATCCATCAATACGTTAGTTGGCATTTGCTATGGTCAAGTTTTTTCAAGGTCGTCATGGTCACCATAGATAGCGCATTTTTAGGGCTTTCAAATGTGCTATTATTTGGCGCACCAAAGTATCTAGAGAAGTTGCCACTTTATTCTGAACATATCAAAGTCGGTCAAAGAAAATGTGTTGACTTACAGTTTTATGCAGATATTTTAACTCATTGTCAGACTCCAGGACAAAATAATATAGAATTTGCTTTGAACAATTATACATTTTTTAACTCGGGATTTAACACATTGGGATTTTAAACCTCGAGTCCTAGAGTTATTTACCGATATGGAAGCTATGGAAGGATATATTATGGTTGATTGGATTTTTGAATTTGTTCGTTTCTTTTTATGCTGTTATTATCCTGTTGTTGATATTATACGTTCAGGTCTTGTTTTAGAAACTTGACTCTTGGACATTACACAAAACTAACACACCTTAAAACAATGTTGTCAAAACCCAATTCATGGTAAGTGGATTACCGTATGCACACATGAATAACAATTCTATTGTTTTATTGATTTAATTTAATCCAACCTTAAGAAACATTTTATAGTGAAAGAATAATAACACAAACAATTAACGATTGTAACCGTTTAGTAAAATAAATAATTTGTTTTTTATTTAAATAATTTCCAACTGACGATTTGATAAAAAGTTCAACTCACTCAAAATTCAAATATATTCAATATTATCACATTCAAATTTAATGGCACATTTCATTAAGTCCATTAAAAGTTTTAATTTTACATGGTATTATAAAAGTACAAGCTTCCTATTTCCATTATAATTTTCATTATAAAAGTGTTTTGTATGTACAGAATATTTAAGTACTTGTAAACGTATATGAGTATTTTGAAGGCATCGAAGGAATTTGAATTTTATCGTTACATCTGTAGTTTAGACTGGATGAGTTTCCTCATAATTTTAAACTACATAAGGTATATATAGTGTATACATCTATTTAATTACACAATAAACAAAAGTAAAGCGTCTTCAGCAAGAAACACTAAAAATACACATTAAGTATTTACATTGGTTATCTTTATTACTTTTCTTCTATTTATGAACACATTTTATGTACAGTATACTTTGTATATTACCTTTCTAAGGTTGCGTGACATTTTGTAGTAGAGGTAAACTTATACAAAGCATTTGGCACAATAACTGCCGCTCTTCGGATCCATAGTCATTTAAAACGGCTTTAGATAATTCATACGTTTCATGGATACACTTTTCCGATTTCTGAACATTTGGAAAAATACTCGTCACTTCACAGCGGTGTTGACATGAAACTACATGGTAAATATATAGACTTAATGTCGAATAAACTATTTAATCAACAAAAAACTGGCCCTAATAGTATCAGGAAATTCAATGTCGGTGACTACGTCAATGGTCATACAAAAGTTTATTTTGTATGTTTTAGTAATAAATGTGTTTCAACTTGTGAAAAAAGGGTTAAACCTCTGCTGTGAGAAGGGAAGGGCATAGCGGCAGCACGAATAAAACAAAAAAACAATCTAATCAGACTACTGTCTCAAGTTCTTTATGGAATACGTCTAATTGGTCTCGACATTTTTTATGAGAGGTAGCTGTCAGCGGCTTCTGTTGCTCCTGTTGAGGTATCATATCATAAAATAATACAGGGTGTTGTTTCCTAGAAGGTGGTGGTTGGAATCTGGTAGTCACTGGGGTATCAATACCACATACATCCCTAGCAGCAGTTGAGGTAGTAATTGCATTTGCTGGCGTTTGTACATGGCCTGCAGAGATTATAGTAGCAATGACATTAATGTCATCAGCTTTACCATTACTGTTTGTACAAAGTTCCTTTGATGGGGGTGAGGCGCCACTTGGCCTTTGTCTTTTTTCAAGTTGTCGGAATCTTTTTTTCTTTGAAATTGTCTTATCACACGCGGATTTGGTTTTGAAGGGGCTATTATGATTAGCTTTTGAAGACAATAATGACAACCCTTTGTCATTTCTACCCTGCACATGATTGTGATGATGATTATATCGATGAACACTATCGCTATTTAGACCATTTTTCGTGATACTATTCTTGTGTTGTGTCTGTCCATGATGAGCATGAGGGCGTTGATGCATGTTACTATCACCGCTGCTGCTGATGTTATTGCCAGGTAGATTGTTAATGGCAAAGATGCGCGGATGACTGGCCATTAGCCAAGTTCTCACATATTCTAAGCCCGTGAATTCTTTCGGGCATTGTTGCTGAGTGCAACTACCATCATCATCACCCCCTCTCAAAGTCGGTAGCATTGTTGATGCTGCCCAAATGAACTGACTAAGCTGCGTTGGCTTTGGCTCGTGTTGGTTGTGCGGTTGATGAAGGTAATTATTTGGATGATACTGGTAATTTTGCTTGGCACATGTAACAGAGGAAAAGTGAGTTGAAAGAGATTGACCGTCATCTTCCAATGCATTGTTATTATTGACAGTGAATTCTGTGTCAGACGGATAGTCTGTGGTTTCAGAGTCACAGGGTGTGCATAATTTGGGGGAATGTGAGACGTCTTGTGGATAGCCCAATAGTTGCGTATCTGGCTGCTCTTGCCAATTGAACATCATTTCAAGGTTATGAATATCAGTAGGATTAGTGTGATAGTCGATAACTTCAGGAACATTATCATTATCTACTATTTTCAGCGGATGAGCACAGTTGGTTAAAAGTGGATCATGATTTTCTAGGCATTTGGCACAAAGAATTTTAAGCTTTTGGCTGGTCACACCGGCTGTTCTTCTCAACTCGGCCGCCTCTGACAGACCAAGGATTTGTTGATGATAATGATGAGTATCATTGTTACTGTTGGTACACTTACTTTTGCTGCTACGGGTTGTCTTATTCACAGGATTTTGCCCGGGTGCATTCTCACCCTCGCATATTAAAATCCCATAAGAATCATCGATCAACTTTTCGTAAATGTTATTATTGTTGCTATTTCCACTCGCCCTTGATATCGGGGGATGATCATGATCATTCTCACAATTATTGAACACAAGAGGAGACAACCCGCATTGCTTTTTATTATTTCTTACTCCTTCTGGACTAGTACTTCTATCCAATTTGCACAAACACCTGCTCACAGTCTTTGAATCCGAAATTTGGTGATGTGGCGGAGGGTAGTTCACTATCACTCTTGATGCTTTTTTGATTTCCACAGGGGTAGAAGCTCGAATCTCACAGAGTCCATCTATGGATGTGAGACTAGCTCCGTCCGATAAATAGGTTTTGCCCGTAATTTGGTTGCGTATCCGACGTTGGGTATCCCCTTCCGTCTTTGAAGTGTGTTCAATTGGATCAAATTCATCATCATCGTGATACTCGTATCTACCATACTGGAGATGCTGGCTATGAAACGAGGGCTGAAAATGGGGATGATTCTGGCCTGTAGGTGATGCTTTTACTTCAATGTCCAAAGGAAAAGGCTTTGAGGAAGCAACTGGAGTTGTATTTGCACTTCTAGCTGTTCTAAGTAATAGAGTGTTTGAAGCAATCGGAGTACGACTCTGCTTTTGCTTATAACTCCTACACGTTCCTCCGCCGGTTCGACCTTCAAAGAAAACTACGGAAAAATCACGCTTTTCCTCTTTACCAGGATGTTGGCTGTGGTGATGTTGTTGTTTTGCCTGCTGCTTCCGACTTGTCCGTTTTGACTCTTCCACCACTTCCTCCGTGTTCGTGTTGTTATTGCCCAAATCAATGTACTTCTCTGGGCAATAAAATAATCCGGTGCCTGTTGTTGCTGCCGGATCGGGCATTACCAGGGTGTTCGTGTTTCGACTGTTTGAGGAGTCACCACTACTATCATTGCAGCATGTCTCTGGGAGCCAACTTATCGGGGATTTTATGGAAATTGGCATGCATTTATTTGAATTAGTTGCCGTTGGTTGGTGTTGTTGTTGTCGATGTTGCTGGTGAAGCCGTGTAGAAGGAGATGATGACGACTTAAAAGATGATATCGGCACTGTCTCTTCCCCTTCTTCGGTTTCTCCTCTATCCCCTTTCACGCTTTCACGGTCCTATGAAGATGATAAAAAATGTATTAAATAAAGTGGATTTCGTGCATCAAATGAATTCTAAATACTTCTAAACGAAAAAAGGCCTACTATACCAAGTTACCCCTACATTGAGTATGCATTTTTCATTTTTTCCATCAAGCAATGAATTCATATTTTTCATGATTTAGACTGAACTTTGGTGACAAGTGGTATGATTTCCAGTAAAATTAATAGTTTTGTACAGTTGAATGAAACAATCCAACCAGCATATTCTTATTTACGAAATGGTTTTCACAAACTGCAATAGCTGCAACTGTTTTCTAATCTCCTGAATTGAAATCCATGTATATAGTCAATCAAGGAATGAGTTTTAAATTACATTTTCTAAATTGTATGCAAGCAAAATTGACAAGCAGGCTGATTTCAAGATACACTAGAAAATTTTCCAGTGTACACATATTATAATCACATTTACATTACCAGGAAAAATGGCCTGAAGCCTCCCGTTCTTTCTGGGAGTTTGTATAACATCTAGGAAGGATGAGAAAGGCAATTATTTACCTTACTCCATCATCATCATCTTTTTTTACATTTACATGAAGTACAAACTGCACTACATGTTACCTAATAATATGATATTGGAGATAATCATGATACTAGTAGTATTCCGTTTATTTATATGCCTGTAGGCCAGAAATAAGACACACTTGAACAAATTGTGAAATCCACAAGCATTTATCTAATGATGATGGTGATGAGGCTGATACATAAAAAACAGTGAACAGTAGCCAAAATACCACGAGTTGTGTTCCATGTAAGTGTAGTAGTACACGTAAATGCTATATAATAATTGCATCTGAAAAAAACTGATTTTCCTTTCTCTTGCCTTTTTGTGCTTGTTCGTTGTGGATTGAATTGATCGCAGTGGTAGAGGAGCATCAATCTGAAAACTGAAAATGACTCTGTGATAATGCCGTAATGATAGGGTGGCTGTGAAATATATGATGATTACTTGTTCCACTCCTCATCGCGCGCACACGCATAATCATTATCATCCACACGTTTATAACGTGCAAGTTATATAAAATACATGAAAATTTATAGTAAACTCAGCCTCGACAAACTCAAATATAAGCCTACATAAATTTTCAGATTTTCTTTCTTCATCTATCAGCGAATCATATCTGTATGGTAATAGGTAATAATAAGGATGCACAAAAATGAATTTACATATAATGATCAGACGTTATCAAAAGTACCACTGCTACGTTTGACGTTACTATTACTCTTACATATCACCCGCCACCAATGCAAGTGCCTACTTGTTCATAATGTATAATCATTAAACCCTTTCATTTCAAAATTTTTCCTTGACTTTCTTTTTTGTTTCAGTCGTTCTAAGGAGCGCCTCCAAGCAAATAGCTGAGTGCGGCGGTGGCAGTTAGTAGTTTTGTCGGTACGGTAGTGTATCATAATCTTTCCATTCACGGCAATTTATATCGCGTTAAAATCCCATAACTTGTATTAGTCCGCCTTGTCAAGAAAATTCAACAAACCAGAGAAGTCGATGACGGTGGAGTTAGTATATATGATGATAATATACGAGAAATGAGTTTTGTACATATTTAGTGGATAGAATGGTAAAAAGTCCTTTTTCTTCTTTATGACCCTTACTGCGTGTTTGATGGGAAAGAGACTATTTTTATATTTTACAAGAATTTTACAAACTCTTAGCTCTTGTGCAACTACAAATTCCATTTATGCCTTATAAAGGGATGAACAAAAAAGAAGTGGTAAAGTATTTTCAGCAAAAGATTGATTTCAAACGAAAGAAAAAAATTGCGGCGGAGATTGTGTTGCTAGATGGTTCTGTAGTACAAATTACCTGTCTCTAAAAACCTTCCTCTCTACACAATAAAAATGCTTTAGCTCATCAGTCACTTTTCACAAAGCCTTCATTCCTTTCTACGGGATTATATTTATACCTGTTAGTACACCAAAAAGCATTTGACTGTATGAATGATCTATTAGTAGAAATACCCAAGGCAAGTTAGAAAAAGTCGAGAGCAAACGTCAAAAAGGAAAAAAATATCGTATAAGTATGATTTTGCTTTCTTGTTGACTTTGGCATTGTAAAGCCCACTACTAATCCTATTTTCTATAAAATACATACAGGTATTATTATTACATATTTTCTTTACACAGAGAACAAGTTCATAATACAGTAAACTTTAAAAAATGCTTCATCGGTGCTAATATACACTTTAACTGACGGCTGCCAAGCGAGGAACACTTAAACTTACTCATTTTTAACGTAAAAGTGATGAATTTCATATTCCCCGACCGTAGCTAATCCTCTTTCCGACGAAGACATTCAGAAGATGTATTGCTACATAATATCCATGTAACCAGAAAAGTTAAGCTGTGCTGATGGATTTCGTCTTGACAGGTAGATTCGTTTCGTAGAATAAGAACATATCTCATGAGGACGATGATTAGTGCAGTGCAGGGGAATATATTGCATTGAGAAATTCGTCTACAATACTTACTACTTACGATGACATATTCAATTTTTCAATCTTACTCTTGGCTTCACCATCAACGCTTTACAAATAAACTAACTTGGAATACAATGCATTCAAAGAAAGAATGCTCTATTGTTTTCTTCGTCCCTATCTATTAGGGTTTTTTCATTTATTTGACTAACTTTTGCTCTATTCTCTTGTATAATATGTATTTTCTTACCTGATTGATTTGATTGTTGCTCTGTGGAAAATGAGGTTTCTTCAAACTGCCATTCCCACAACTTTTGTTGCTTATTCGTCTGGTCAATGCCTCTTTAATGTATGTATAATTATTATTAGTCACGGGAGTGCATGCAGTGCTTCTGGAACCTAAACCCTTTGCCGTCCCTTTTGCATCATGTTGGTCTTTCAACTCTGGCATGTTGCTACTCTTGTAATTGTCATTGTCGATTTCAATCCCTTGTCTGTCTAAAGTAACACCGGGATAGGAAGCTAAAAAGTTGAGCCCAGGGATGACAGTGGCATTTTTGCTGATTCCTCTGCTTGTTAATGTGCTATTATTGCTGGTTTGAACACTATCATCATTTGACTTGAAATTGTGACTAAGCTTGCGGCACTGCTTAGTCATTAGTTTTCCGAAGACTTGCTGCTCTTGATATTCATTGTAGTTGATAGAGGTGACATCGCATGTTTGATTCTCATGTTCAACAGCAGGTAGTTTGTCGACAGAACTGTCTTTGCAGAAATTATGTACTTCTTCCTGTTGCTGGTTATCCTTTCGTTTGATGTTCAGAGGATGTGATAAAGATGAGCAGCAGAATGATAAACAATCGCCTGTTTCCTTTTCCCTAATACATCTTAAAATGGGATCGTTCTTGCTACCGCCTTCTATACAACTATTCTTCTTATTTTTCCCATAACCACTATCGACATCATCTTTTTGATTTTCGCCGTTGCTCTGTACTTGGATAGCTGTTTTGCACTTTTGCTGTCGACGGATTCTCCATTGAAGCTGGTACACTGCAACTAATAACCATCCAGTTACCAGACAAGTAGCACTCAATAGGGTCAAAATTCTAATATTTGAGTTGTTATCGAACCAAATTAAATGGTAAATAGTTATTATCATGTTCTCTACCAATACAAGCATTACTGGAAGGACCGTGGTCCATGCATTGAGTTTATGTAGCGATTTTGCATTAGCAGAGCTTAAGTAATACGTGGTCAACGAGCTGCTCAGATCCCAGAACAGAAGATAGACTAGTGGTACAGCCTGTATAAGCACTTGTTGTTGATTCCTTTGCTGGCTAAGCCCATTATTTTGTGAAAGTTTGGTATTAATATTTCCTGGATTGTTTCTTCGATTTGCAACAATACCTAAACAATTTGCCAATTCACCGGAAAGAGTGTTGAATGGTCTTACATGATGGCTGTTTGCTTTACTTTCTGTTTGATAGCCAGAGCTGTTTGGAACATCACATATTATGCCACTATTCACATTTCGAGTTATATTATGACAGTCATTGTCATTACATACAACATCAACACAAGCGTCCTGTTCCGGGGTAATGTTCACCTCTTGGCTTCCATTTTCCATTAGTACTTCACTTTTCACAACAAGACCGCTGTCATTACTGATATTACTGCCATTACTCCTACTATCACAACAAATGTCATCGGAGTTATTGACTGCCTTACCAGGTCTAGCTGTTGATGAAAACCCCGGTATTACTTTAATGTTACTATCTGAATCTATACTGGTCCGGATGACCCAACATTTCAGCCAGATGAAGGAGACACCAAGGTGTAAAAGAGTGATAAAACCTGTCCAGTAGTAATTCATTTTATATACAAGCATTGCTAATGAGATGACTCGAGACACAAGGAGCAGCGCTCGGCCAGGCTCACATTTCTGCGAATAATGGCTCATCATCTGCTTTATTGGTGGTGTCATGAGCATCTTCAATGATGTGGATGAAGATGAGCAAGAACGTTTTCCCTCGATATCGTTTTCATCTGCAGCCGGCCCATGATTATCAACACTCGAGGCAGTTCCAGAGTCGTTAAAATGGTAATTCAGATTGTTATCACCTTTACCACTTTCAAGTTTTAACTTATTACTACTAGCACAGTCTCTGCCACTAACACTGTTCATAGTCGTGCTATCTCCTGGAGTAGTTGCTATACGAGAACTGGCTGCTTCAATGATTCCTTGCAAATTAGTGTTATGGCTGGTAGAGGTGGAAGAGGAGACGTTTGAAGATGATAGAATGAGGAGAGATATCACAGCGCTCAACATCTCGACGACCACCAACCATGATGACAACGCATGATAGCTCTATCAAAACAAAACATCATGGTATGAAAACAATTCGAACCGATTATGTTCAATGGTTGCTTACACAGCTCTCATAAATCACACTAATATTAAGTAAATAAACAAAACCGTAAAGCAGGTTGAAGGTATGTAACGCTGTGTGTGTTCACAAAGGAATTTTATTGTTCATTGTTTCGCAAGTCACACATTATTTAAACCTTTAAAAGTATTTTTTATATCAAAATAGCAATCCTGCAAGCATCATTTATATTTTTGGCCTGTAGCAATGTCATTACATCATCATACAACAACAACATGAAATATTTTTCTTAACATTTTGTGTAAAGACTTACGTCAATCGGATGCTGAGAAGTCGTAAGCGGTAAAAGTTGCTGGTGGGTTGCGAGAATCCATGCCAATTGGATTGTTACTAGTGGTAAGGACTGTACATATGCCTGAATAGTTCTCAACTTAAAGAATTCTTCGAGATCAACCCTGTCGTATGCGAATGCCAACTTGAAGTAACGCCATAAAAGACCTGAAAACATTCGAAACAAAAGAAAGAGTTTTGATAACATATCGCATAATATATTGTATATGTATAGTTCAGTAATTTTTGTTCGTACGCCATCCCCACAAGCCCATAAATTACCAATTATGATATGCAAACAGAGCTTTCCCTTTGTATTAGTTACATCGCCCATAGCAAATGTGCTAGCGTGCGTGTACCAGAAAGGGAAGGGGGAATGTGATGCAGTATCTAATTTGCATTTATCAGCCGTATCAGCTCTCCTAAATTAAATGTTTTTAATGTATTTAGGCAATTCAAACCTCTGTATTGATAATGGCATTTGCCGTTTCCAATTTTAGTTTCAACACAACAGAGTATATAAGAGGTATGTACTATGTACTCATCAAGTATTATCTTTCGAAATATTGATTACAATAAAATGAAATGATTTCATGAACTAAAACTGAAATAATATAGTTTTTGACATGTAAGTCGAAGTCACATTTGAAAGGTATACTTGTAGAAGGTGAGTCAAGTGTAATTTGTTATACTATACACAGATAATCTGCATGTATGTTTTTACTTTTTTAAACATGTGTACATAATAGAAAAATGAGGCATGCAAGAGCATTTTGTTCCATTTGAAACAGTGAATGATTGATTACCCAGAAGAAAAGAGTGCATCACGTAGCAAAGGAGTCGGCCACATAGTCGACCAGAGAAATCCATTCCTCGAAAGACCCACATTATGCTGACCAATGTGACAAGGAAAGATGACAAGAGTACGCTTATGATCAGGAACCAAGACCATGCTGATGATGATGCTGTTGCTACTTCTTTTATGTCTACGTTCACATCAAATGGCTCTTTGAAGGAGTAATAGCACTGAATCGTCAGCAATACCTATAGAAAACAGATTAAGAGAAATGCACACTTGGTATGAATACAAAGTAGAACAGTAAAAGTTTGAACATATTGAGTTTTTACATTATATTTTTGTTTGTTACACGATTATTTATTAATTATTACTAAAGCGAAAGATGCGTAAAAGCTTATAATTTTGCATAAAGCAATAATAATGGGCAATAATATTAAGAAGTATTAGAAAATCAGCGGAAAGTCAAGCCGCAAAGTAAACAAGCTTTAGTTGGTGGTGAATCCGCTAACACCAAACTAATGTGTAGTATGTAATATGTAAGTACTGTCAAAGAACTATAGTAGTTGTATTATGTATCTATTCATTAACATATTATTCTTTACACAAAAAGAAAGAGGAACCAGATTCGCAACCGGCGAGAAAAACTAGTATTTATGAGATACCAAACATCGGCAAGAGCTACTACTACTTTTACTAACAAGATTCACGCTGGTTCAGCTTTTGCTCATGCTTGTGCAAACGCATTCATTGTTTCGGCCATCCATACATAATCCATTTTCCATTCCTAAAACATCACGATATTTAAGCACTATACCTATATTGCCGGCACGCAAGTGTTTTTGAGCGGCAGTAGAAGTATTCATCTATTTTTATTATAAAGGATAGTAGAATCGGTGTTCTCTTCCTACTACAAACATCTACGAATGAGTTGATTTTCACAAGGATTTGTGTATTGTCACTTTCAAAAGAATCGGCGTATTTATCACTTCACCCATGCTGGATTAACTTGAAGCCACTATCTCTGTGATCATCAATATATAATGATGGCATACCAATATTGAAAACGCGTCGCCACCGTCACTTTAGCGGAATTAGTGAGCATCAAAAAGCAGGATGAATTATTACGATGATAATGATTAAGCTTTATTAAAATAATCTCTCAAGATCAACGGGTATAGAAACACATAGTAAGGATGACCAAAGTCAAGTACTGAACTTGAATGAAACAAGGGGCACAGTTAAATCACGAAGACTCAATCAAAATCTTAGAATGGTAAAAGCTAACTGACACTTCTTTGGCAAAACAACTTAACATATCAGATTCATATACTTGACATGCTCGATGTTTGCTGTATCCTCAATTTGTGCCTTTTGGTCATTTCGTAAAAAAATGCTTTAAAAGATTGGTGACGATGATATGAACACATGAATGACAGATTATAAATTCTTTCTTCGGTATATTCTAAATCACAAAGACGAGTTTTGAATCGAGACAACAAAATGTAAGGTGAACAAAGGGCACACACGCACTCGTATGGATTATGGATTGAGTCAAGATTTTTTAAAAACCATGATATTGAATACCCTCGGCACGACCGATTTCATAAAACTTTTACTTGATTTCAGATCAGTAAATTAATATCTATACATGTTTGCACGTTCAGAGGTAAACTCCGTTAAATTACAGTATGTTTTAGTATCATCATTTTAACAAGAAACAAGGTAACTTATCAACATAGAAAGAGATTGTAAATAGATGAACGTAGAAAACAGAAAACAAGGAAAATTGTAATTTATTACTTGAATATATATTAATGCACGCGCATGAGTGTACAAAAATGGCGTAAATATGTTAAATAAAAAGCCAAAATCAACGAGTTTGTCACCAAAATGGTTAAAGGATCTTGTTTTTAGTTTTTACCTGTACAGTCACTTCAATCAGGTATAACAGAACAAGGATTGAGGCAATGCCGATATTTTTTGCATAAAATTCATCAGTCGCGGACGGATACGGCGATGTAAAAGCCTGAAACTCTTTTGACTGATGCCGTCGATAACCATTTACAAGATTCGTGGAAGACTGGGATGAGGAGGACGCTGATGTCGAAAATGAAGAAGGACAAGAGGTCATCGTGATAATGCATGAAGGGCCAACATCCTTATTTACCCCAATGTGACTAGTTTCCTCATCTTCGGTTTCTTTGTTTTTGGCAACGTTACTTTTTGCATTTGGACGATGAATCTGTCTAGAAATCCGATGGCCATCCCCATTGTTATTCCTGTGATGGTGGTCAAAAGAAAAACTGAAAGAGGACGGTGGTGGGGAAGACTGAAACTGATGACCAGGGTTCATTTTGTCGTTGGCCTGCTTATTATCTCCTTTCTCTCTTGTTCACCAACATACTACTTCTTGGTTGTTTGGCGAATGCTGAAGTTCATTCATTTGCAAAACATCTTTGCAAATCTATAATGTAAACATAAAGCAAAATTTCATTAAAATTCCAAAATTCTCAGGTATCATTAGCTATTTCTCTGTGAGCTCTCGCTTAATGACATTCATTTATTTCTGTCCAAGAAAGAGTAGTTATTGTCTCCCAAATATTTTGCAGACATTTGGGATTTAGATGTCCGCTAACTTAGCGAAATTTTTCCCAACCTTAGCGAACAATTACTTTGAAGCTTTACGCATGTCTTTTTCCGTGCGTAAAAATGATTCAAAAGTACATGCAGTAGAAAAACTTATTATTTGGGAGATATGACTTCTTATTTTCGGCTGGCAATAAGATTTCCCCTCATTTAATATGCAAGGGAATCGGATACAATCAATAATGTTTCGCCAAAGTTGTTTACTCTGAAATGTTCAATGAGTTTGTTATGTTTGTTAACGCATAAATAAAAAATCATGTAGTCGTGTGCGTATTAAATAAAATGATTACACGTGTCAATGATTTTTCTTTTTCTCGAAAAAGATCCTGTATAAAAGTTGCTTTAACCCAAGGTGAATCATTTCAGCTAGAAGTTCAGTAGATAGATATCAAATTGGAGAAAACGTGGCTTGACGGGAAATGGCATATAAAAGGTACTTCATGTGTTTAAATAATATAATTCAATTCGACCAAACTTTGATGTATACCACCCGTAAAAAATACTGGAATTTCCACTACGTTGTACTAATCCCACTTGCACTTGCAACGAAACATAGTATTTCTCTGGTCTTGTTGTTCTGCAGAACCCCTCCTGCTATCAACTTATTTCATTTCGTGAAAGATAGCACAATAAGAAAAATGTTTTTTTTAAACGAGACTGGCAAAGCGTCAAAGTCAAAAGTTACATTATACAGGCTACATATTATTGAATCAATAATTATTGTTGGTTAAAGATTTCAGTACGCACAGCTATTAACATCACAATAAAGTATGAATTAAAGCACTTACCATCTAATGCGATATATGTGATAGAAACAGAAAGAAAAATTGCACAACGACAGCAGCATTTCTAGTTCTCTACTTTCCTTATATGACATACCACTAACTGTGGCGTACGAGTACCATCGAGGTTGTTGTAAAAGCTAAATGAATAAGTAATTGAACCAAAACAAGATCTTAACTTTTGCGAGTCTCACAACGTCAGCTCAGCAGTAGACAATGATTGAACAGATAAATAAACAAGCAATATACCATGCATATCAAACAAAAAGCCGGTCCTAACTGACTTTCTTTCTTTTCTGCTTGATGATACAGAGTTCTTTCTGTTCTGCTTCTCCTTTAACCGTATATTTACAACGCGAATGATGATACAAAATGGCAGTTCATTCTTTTTCCCATGTTTTTGTCAAAGATGTTTTGAAGGCATTATCAAAATGACAGCGTATACATAAAATACATACCTACATACATAAAATATGTTTAATTTAATATTAAAGTTGGTCACTTCGTCACATCAATGGAAATCATTCTGTTTTGCCTTTGACAATCATTTAGCCATACCGATGTCCAAGAAATGCTAAGCATTGTTGGCAAAAATGATCCTTATTTCTGCCAAGAACTTTATATGATCTATTGAAATATTTAAGGATTAATTTGTAGTACAAATATGTAAAAACAAATTCGTACATTTTTTGCAATCTGTGTGTTCTTTCTCTATATCCAATTATGTCATACATTGTCAATAGTCATATTATGTAATCAGTTGATCAGATCTCCATTCCCCACATAACACGCCACTTTAGGAAACCCTTTATTATAAGTACTACTTGAACCTATTATATAATACATGTCTGCAAATCTAAAAAAAGTGTCTTTGTTCTTACTTTTTACTACTAATCGTGAATATAAGTTCCACTCAAGGCAAGTTCAGTGGTTTCTTACTCTTCATTTATAACTGTTCAGAGCGTTCTCATACTAATCAAGTAATCTGACCAAAACATCAGCTACGAGAGTAACCCGTGAACTATAAGTACTATCAACAAAATATTTGCTTGCGTTTGCAAAATTTAATGCAGCTTAAGCTTTCACGAATTATTCCGGATGAATGTGAGCATTTGCAACTTGGTGACTTAACCTAAACGGAAAGCCGAACGGACATGAAATGATGTGGAAAGTCACCAACTACCACGTATACTTTGTACAATTTTACATTTGTTGTGAGAACTTATTGCTTAAATAAACTGATCACACACACAAAATACAAACCAAATACAAAATACGGTTTACCCAGCTCATCCTTACCAGCAAGTAAGTATGCGCCACCTGAACATAAAACCAGACTTGAAAAGTACACGTATAATATGTACCTACTACCTACTTATATAAGCTGCCGTTATATTATTGTCTGGAATGGAAAGGCGAACAGAAGTGATGGGGCACAAAAGTTGTAAATTATGGTACAGTGAAACTGTGTTGCAGCATAGTTGTACACAATTCACAAACAAGTCGTACTATTTTAATGTGATGTGACTGAATGCAAAAAAAAACAAGATTTTTATACTCTCATCGGTAACAGCGTTGTAAAATACTTTTTCTATCAACAAGAATAAAAACAAGTAACTTTTTTGTTTCATACAGACAGGTACTCACTTAAAAAGAAGAAAAATCGGACAAGACGCAAGAGTCAAATACAAATAACTTATCTACACTTTAAGGATAGACGTGTTAAGAAAAAAGAATAATGGGTTGGTAAATTGATGTATGGATTACAATGTGATGACCCCTTGATTTAATTTACATTGTATTGTTCATGTTTGCCAGTCTCTCTCTTTAGCTGAATCTTTAAAAAAATCTTAGTCATTGCAAAAAAATCTCTCAAAGTGAAATAATTCTTTAATTTTATATCATTTTGAAATAAAATGATTTTTCGTCCAGACAAGTGTAAAATAATGTAATTTGTACATTGTAATGTCCAAGAACAAGACATTACAAACTTACGTTAAGCCTTTTTGTGTCATTCAAGTATTCACAATAATCCCGTTCACAGGTATTTCAAATAGTATTTAGATGCAGTACAGTAATACAATCAGTAATTCGGTAACAGTTTCTTTTCCATATTATGTATTAGATAACTATTATAACATAACATTGTATTTTTGTAAAGCATATTAATGCAACTCGTTTATTTAAATATCTCCTGTAAGTATCCACAAAAATGATTTCGGGAAAATACCATGTGAAGATTCAAGCACAATGATTGGAAGATTCCTACCTATTTACTGTTCTTCACTAGTATAATATATTGGTGAGTGCAAGTGGTTCTCCCGCACTGTAGAAAAACTTGCATGGAGTAAACATGGTGGTCCTTAATCTCTCAAGTCTTCAAAAGGAAAATTATGTTTATCGTTATTACTATTATGTAGTACCCACACGATTTTTGTGTATATTTTGTAAAGAATCTCTTTAGTTCTAAACTCTAAAGTAAGTTAAAGCCATAATACTAGGTTTCCACACGCATACATCATTTTTGGTGACATACCTGTATATCACTGACAGTGTCGTACTGGTCTCCTGCCGCTTTGCAAGGAATTTCTTTGCTGACTAAGCTTTTTTCAGACAAGTTGGGGTTGAGAAAGAAAGAAAGGGAGACGATAATAATGAAAAGAATTTCTTCACTCAAAAAGGGAATAATTTTTAGCCCAAGCTATAATGTCCTTACAAATGCAGCAATATGAGAATTGTCGCACACAGTGAATATTTTATGTATTTGTTTTCCTGTATCTATACTATTTTCGCATTCTTACAAACAAGCAATACATATTTATGTAGATACGTATCAACTTATTAAACTGAAAAGCCACAAACACACCTCTCTTTATTCGTGTAACGACAAAAACAGTCATGAAGCCAGTCAACCAGTGAATAAGTTCCCTTCTCCCTTAGACAAACAAACAAAATTCTCTCGCTGCCTTTTTTACTTATCTTTGCTGTTGATGTGGCCATTCCACTATCTATCTTTTCATCCATGCTGCGGGCACAAAAAATCTCAAACGATTTACATTGTTGTCCCAGAGAGAGAAGAAACGCATGATTTAGGGTTTACGCCAGCCGGACACAGGCTGTGACGGTGTCTCCATGCAGCTTATTCGAACAACAAGCCATTGTGTGTACCATGTTTCCCATTAAAAAGGAAAACTTTATATTTAAAATATGTCCTTTTTATCTCATTGGTTTATCGATCATGCTAAAGCTAAGCGAGCATGCTTGTCCGAGGATGTTAGATGGAGAGTTTTGTCAACTTTTAACCTTTTCTTCTTACAAGACATATTCTTCCTTGTCTCCACTTTACGTTCATGTATTGGTGCAAACTACTGAATTTCAGTAATAAAGTGAACGATATTTACAACAATGAGAAGGGAATAATGGTAATGATGATGAAGCGGGTTACGTGCTTTTAATTATCTGATTGTCAAACTGACCATGCTTATTCACTCTACTCAATTTATCATGTGCCAACACGCAATCAGGAAAAAGCAAAATGCATACCAACATTCACGAAATGTAATGATAGGATACTTAAAAATCTAAAGCAAAGTGGCTAAATAAAAGTAAAATAAATATGCATAATGCATATCAATTTCCACAAATACTACCGATACCCAATTACTCATACATGGAAGTTTCAAAATTAAATACTTGAACTTGGACTAGAATATGAAGTAGTCCTATCATTCGCAGTTTGCAGGAAGGATGGTGATAAGAATTAAGGCCAAGTGCATAGTGAGCATTTCTCTTGCTGCAATAGTTTATAATATGTTTCATGAATTAATTTGCTAACCAAATAGATTAATCGAAATAGACGGCTTCGAAGGGTGGAATTTTTAAATTAATTTGTGTGAAAGACCTAACGTTATCCTAAATTGCTTATTACGTCTTCCAGAAACATGAGATACAGACAGACAATTTCAAATTCAATCACCAGTCACAATATACACGTAACTACATGTTCAGATTCACTGAGTGCATTGCCAATGGAATGGAAGTATGAAAGCATATAAAAATACCTGACCATGAAACCATTACTACCAGGCAATAGTAATAACAATAAAGTTTAACAACATGTATGATGAGATGATGATGCACAGGTAACTAACTAACTGGGGAAAGTGGCAAGGGTGCGCTCGGTCCCTACAGTGTGGGGACTCGTGATGCACTGACACCTGCTTGTTATACTCTGGTGTACGCATCTTTGTATTTTGTAATATCACAACTGTTAGTTTTTAAATTGCTCACATACATACATACACTTGTGTACAAAATAAAAAAGTTGTGTTTATCATCACCACTTCTCCATTACTAATAGTAATAACTATGAAATAGTTCCACCAGTGAAATGTGTCTTATATGTAGTCCGATCTAATTGCCTAGTGTTAAACTAACAACATGTCTGTATACAAATAAAACTTAGCCGTGTTCCGAAAAACGCTGACATCCATATCATCGACGTGTTTCACACTTCAACAGACTAGAATAACATAAAACGATACTTGCATTACAATATCCAGCTTAAAAGTTTCTTTAAATGAAAAGACACTTATTACCATGCCATTCGGTCCATTGTGCAATCAAATTGCTGCGCAGGAAGATGAGAATGTTCACCAAGTATACTACATACATTTAAATATTCAGCGCGCCTGACCTGAGATGAGGGTGCCTTTTCGTTGTACTCCCTTGGAGTAAATTATCAAAAAAGGGTACTTGACATCTAAAATGATTACTTTTTTTCTTGAACAACTATACCCTCATAATGTTTAAGCATTAATGCCATGCGTGAAAAGTCTTCGTCTTAGACAAACATAACACACAGCCTAATAGGTTAAAATAGGATGTGGGACTGGAAAGTATAAATGTAAGTCCACTGGAACATGGTGGAAATTTTGGGGAGATTCTTTGGCTTACTGCCAACAGTAATATTATTATATCCGATTTCAAATAAAGTCTCCGATAGAGAGTAGAAAGTAGAGTTCAACTGCGTATTGAGTTGGCAAGCGAAAGTATTATTGCTTGCAGAATCTCGTACATATAAATTTACCTGCATAGAATGGATTGTCACAAAGCTGCGGTAAGAAACTTCAACGGACGACGTAATAAAATATTGCTGCTATTATAATCTACACGTCATTTTTTAGAGAACCAGGGTAGAACACATGAAATGTTTTTCTGGAATTTGCTGAGCTTTGCATCGCTACATTCCATCCATGCCCGCCTTGAAGTCTACTCCACACCCGAACGCCAAATAAATCCCTATTTACTATATCGTATTTTTTAAGAACAAGAGGGTTACAGTTACTGTTTAGAGTTAGGGCTTCTTTTGATCATTTTCTCGTACTAGGACATGCATCAGTGATACATTGCCAGAAGAAGTATTTTGTATTATTAGCTGCAACCAGCTCGCCTAACGACAGGAGGTTGCCTCACGTCAGAGAAGGTGTAACCCATAGATTTTTAGAACCATCATCACATGTTGCATTATTATTACTTTTCCAATTCTTTGAAATAACTGAAATATGTGAGCCTTTATATTTGAGAGGATGATTTCTTTTCAAATCATTTAACAAAAGCATTTCCTTTGGTTTCAGGGAAGCTAAGGAAGAGAACAATATTTTTGAGAAAGGGCATGGTAAATGGTGCATCAACAAAAAACACAAATTCTTTACAGACGTTACTGCGAACATTACTGTTCTTATCATAGAAATCTTGAAGAATAAAAGTACTGATGAAGATAAAATATGAAGGAGCACATCCCTATTACACTAGTTTACTGATTTTAAGACTCAAAGGTATTACCTTGTGTTTAAATTCGTAAAAATCTGTACACAAAGGTCATGAGATTTTTTCTTAAAGTTCAACAAAGCTTTACTAAAATGATTCTTTCACAGAGTATCCCACTCGGGTATTATATCGGTATAAGAATATATTGATATCTCTGTGCTATGCTAGAAAGCAAAGATATGAACTCTTAACCAAGCTTATGCATGTGCATTTAATTTACGTATAACATAATACCTGGCTTGACAATTTCAAATTTGTTTCACGTACTTCATATTATCACTGGTGATGGGTATGAGCGATGGGAGGGTGAAAGAAAGGTAGACCCAAAAGTGGGTGATGTAAATCAATCAAAACTCTGCTGGCATTTAATGGACACTTGGCAGCAAGCACACAAGTTTATTTTTCTTTCTTTGTTCACTCTATCTTACATCTTTTATTATTTTGATGTACTAAACTATTTATTTAAATGTACACAAATCCATAGTTTTATTTACCCGAAGCGCGTGCTATTGTTCTTTACAGAAAATTCAATATAAGTTTATGTTTACACTTTGTCAAACATTTAATGAATTGACAAGCTATGTGCATACTACTAGCAAATGGAACTGAGCAAAATTTTTGTTCCGTGATAGAAGTTAACAAGACATAAGACCCTTTTATTTTCCATGATATCTATATTACGACAATACATATCAAAAGAAGCACATATCTACCTAGTTATTGGGTTCATAAAATTTTACTACTCTTGCGGAGGAATAAAACTATTAAGTACAAAACATCTATTAGTTCTTTTGTATATAATTTATTATTGTAGAACGGAAGACAAACAATAATGGTAGTGTTTTACAAATCGATATGATGTATGATAGATTTTCTAGCTGTCATTATTACAGGTTATAAAAAGAATGTACTGTCTTGACTGCTCTATTGGGCTCATCTTGCCTTTATGTGTTTAGGATGTTTTCAGTGGTCCGACGAAGTGATCAATAGACAAGGCACCAAAACGAAAAATACTTGCCCTATGATTATGACAGATTACGGCTGCTAAAGCCACACCTACTGTCTTTACTGACTTGCTTACAATTCAAATAGTGTGTTACCAAATGGCCTATACTTATAGACAGCCTGTCGTGTGCATGCTTATATGTATTTCATTAGTATTATAATTTTGTCTGGGCTACATGTTTTGGTGAAAAACACCAATTCAAATAGATGCATAAGTTGTTAAATTGAAACAATTCAGCGAATCATTGATTTTATGAAAAGGAATGGAATATAACAACAGCAGTCAATTTTATTTCCTGTTCTTTATGTTGTACTACGTGGTTTTCACATTGTTGTAATTCAGTGAAAATATGCCTGAGCATCGTTCGCTTTGAAAACAAATACGTTGCACAATGGAAGAACATGGTTTCACCAACAATAGTATGTTTATTGTTTAGTAGTTACTTTTATGGTATCATAATCTGATACAGAAGGAAATATGTATGATGATTATGAGGATAGACTAGTGTTATAATAACACAAGGGATAGTTTAACGTGGCATGCTGTACGCTGCTGGGCAGGGCTTGGACTGTCATTCCCACAAAAGAAAAGGGAAAGAATTTACACCAATTTGAAGGTGATTTATAGCTGCCACAAAAATCTTTGGAAAGCCAAGAAAGGAGACAATGCAACATAGATACACAATCACTTGGTGCATGTAACAAACAACTTTACAAATAGCTTTTACGTAAGAAAGTTGAAAGTAGGGACAACTCCCTCCTCAGGGAAATGAAAGCTTTACTACGCAGAGTCAATTGACATTAAACTGAAACGGAGAAGTGAACGAAGAGTTCATTTAAGTACCATGGTCAATTATAGAATAACATTTAATTAAATTAAATAGCCAAGCCAGAAATATATTTTGCAAATACGAAGAAATTGTGTTTTAAAGACGAAAGAAAAGATTGAATGAAGTAGGCAGAACACAATCACATCCCTCCATAGTTATTTAATCTTACCAGCAGCAGCCTGGATTATAATATAATTTGGGCTACTCTCGGAATTAAAAAATAACTATGTTCAATCATATATCCTAGAACGACCACTTTTTATGAAGAGTGAAGAGATCCATTATCCATTCACCAATTTATAAAAATAGTACTGTCGAAGAAAAAAGTCATCCTCATCATCAATGCATTCAAATCAAGAAAGTAAAAATGATTGAAGACGTATTGTCATTCTTTTCTCGTTCGATTCAGTCTCAAATTATCATCAGACAGCAACAATCAACTACAAGCACCATCGGAACCGTGTAGTGAACCAAAAGGCAGGTGAAAGAGAAGTTTTAAGTTAAGCTAGAAGAATGTTTGTCTCCTGACGTTCGTCGTTATAATATTATATTATTCGTCATTATAAAATAAACGCTAGCATCTACAATATACGCTCGCTTTCATACTTTTCAAAATTATCATCATGATAGCATTGTATGGCTGATGGTGACTTAATGGCTTCAAGCCGGAGGGCTAATCTACGAAAGAACGCAAACAGCTTGCTCCTGGCCAAAAAACGAAGACTGCGATTCATACGTGTGTACAAGTATGTCCATATTAATAATGTTATCATTTAATGTACTTTATAATACGTAACGCCATCCCTACCTAAATTAGAGATGAGATATTATATTATCTCTATATGGTGTGTGTATGCATCAGAAGAAATCAAACGCAAATAGCTTACACATAAAGTATTCGAGAATTACGCTGGTGACTGGAAGTGGTAAACAGAATTTGTCTTACCCGACAGATTTATTCCGAAACAGAAGTTGTTGGAATGCGGCATAATATGTTGTCATACTTGTAAAACAAATCACTAAAGTATTAGGCGTAGAAAACATTGAAATTTAGAACTCTCAGAGAATTTGCCGATTTGGCATTTCCATGAATGGTCTTATTTAGATAAATACATAAATTATAAACTCGCGAATCCACATTCAAGATTAAGTATGATTTAACTTTTACTTTAATAATTTCCGATAAATTCACACTTGCCCAAATGACAACAGATTCCACAATTAAACTATTATAACTTTTTGTGGTAACTTTTATTTATTGAAAGATCGGCAAGTTAACGGCCAACTTAATGAGTTTGCTTTGCTTACTGTGTATTGATATTGATTCACTAATGTCATTTCAAAAACAGAAATTTAAATGTGAGCATACGAAAACACCATACAGATTATATAGGTGAAAGAAAACAAATCTTATCATACGAATGTAAGTATCAACGTGTTTTCTTTAAACTTTGCTTCCAGCCAAGTAACGTTCAGTTCAATGACAAATAATGAACTAGTTTACAAAGTTGAGCCTTTGCGTTAATATAAACGGTTTTAAAATACCCTGCGTTCAAACGGCTAAATCCCCAAGAATAGCAGAGCTCTCATCAGCGTGGTGTATCAGAGTCAAGCTAAATTGAAACTGCTCACCATTAAACTTTTCTAATGGATGGGCAAAGAAGTACAAAAACAAGACAAAATCTGGCTGAAACTAAACTTGTGTGTATGAGCTGTAAGCAATGGAATGACACCAATAAAGGAATCAAAACTTAAAAACTTGCTTCGAATGGCAGGACGATGCATACCAAACTGAACAAAATTAAAACTGAAAATGCCAGTGGTGGATTCATCCCCATACGGCATACTTTGTTCAAGTTGCGTATGTGCGTAAGCACTACAAAATACTCACAAAGACAAGAAGGAATACGGCATGGACAGGTAAGAAAGCATATTGTTGAAGCTTTTACCTTTGCGTATAATGTACAGACCCATTGCATATTAGTTATAGTAGTAAACTTTTGGTTAAATTTCTATGAAGCAATAGGTATCTCCGTACCCATCTCCCAAACTACATACTACATAGCACGCTGAACAAAAACGAATGGATGGAAGGACGAAAGAACATCAGACTACACGTAGTGAATTCTGATATATCTTGATCTTTCAGTCAAACTTACTTTGCCTTTTTCGTACATAGAACCTCTTTGTTACATGACCAGCTTATGTTACTTATTTCTTACCTGTAAAAATTTCTCTATTATGCCATGTTCCTATTACAAGCATACTTTCCTTACATTTCCTGCTCACTCATTGTCAGCAGTCAGTACAAAAGAACTAATGGCTTACGAAGGTAAGTAGTTTGTTGGCTCGTCTCCGGCTTCAGATAATAATGTTAGTTTTATTACACCGTTTATGTACACTATGCACAAGTTGTTTCAGAAGTTAGTACTTGAAAACATCTTCAAACTGTATACCTACCTATGTACACAACAATGGTCATTTGTATGAAAGCCTTCGTCCATGCGTTAGAATATGTAGTGGTTCAACTTGATTTCATACCAGAAGTAAAACTTGGAGAATGAACATGTTTCCTTTGCCTTTTTTACCTGGCATTGTTGTGTGTTACGTAACGAAACAAACTTTTTTCTCGTTATGCATATGTAAAAGAAAATTGTTTCTAACCGCACCTAAGCTTTTCTTTTCTGCTGAGAAATTTTATGTGCCGAAGTGGCAAATGATGATGATGGTACGTAACGTATCTCAATTTTACTACGCGTAAAGTGTGTATGTTATCTCTGGCAGGTGATAGTTTTAATTTAAGCATGCAGGAATGTAACAGAAACGGTGGAATGGTATTTTGGAGGCAAACAGGGTATAGAGTGGTCTATGATTTGGATTTTCAGAGTGAAAACAATATTATAAATGCATTGGTTGGTATTTATAAGATGAACTTACTAGTGACTTGATTTTGAGAATATCATCAACGTGATGATGGGGTTTCTTCTAAAGAAGCTTAAGGCATATAAAAAACATGCCGCGCGTGTGCTTCAGTATTCAATTCTTACATTCGCGTGTGGGTCTTAGGTTTACTTGTTTCGGCTACAATTAATCGCTTCTTACTTGTTTAATATTGAGACTCAATTTGAGAGCAGTCTCATTAATAAGACAGAATGAATAAAATAAGCCTTTATTGAAATTATGCAAGTATAATTTTCAATACACGTGCTCGTATTTAACATTTAATGTATTTAAGCAATAGATTCAGTGGGTTGTCTTACTATTCAATTGCATAGATGCCAACAGAGCAGAGAGCAGTACATATAGAATCAAATGAAAGTGAAGATGCGTTTTCTATCCTTTCGCTGAGGTGAGGGACATAGGCAGGTAAGTATTTTGAAGCTTCTAAAAACTTTATCTCGTTTCATCTCCCTCGAAAAATCTTGGCTTGTGCCTGAAGAAATTCAAGGGCCGCTTGCCCGGAAGGTACCGCGACAGAAACGCACTAGGCGGTGATTCAAACATTAAGATTTAGTAGGAGAAGAACACATATGCATAATGTGTATACACAAATACACCACGTATGTAGGTATATATAGTCTGCTGCAAGATACTTGCTTGATACTGAAAACCTGAGAAAGGTGATTTGATTTCATTCACCGTAAAGGTGGTCATCATGTCTTTTAAAAATAGGAATATATAAATCATAATAATATATTTTTATAAATATTTCAGATAATCAACTTGCCAAATAGCAACTTCTGCAGCGTTGAAATCTAGTTTTATTGAAAAGTAAGGTAAATTGAAATCAGACTCCGAATGGCAATGAAATCTACGGAATTCCGGCGAAAATAAGTTTTTTGCAAGCATACAAAATTATGGGTTTCGTTTTGGCTTGTTTTTAATAACTACATATATATCTACACATACATATATATACATATATTCCACTTTTACAGAGATGCATTTGAAAGTCAAGTTTACAAGTTGTTTTTTATGTTACATAATCTCATCTTCGGTATTTTTCCAACACAAGTACACATCATAAAAATTTCATCATCATCAATGCCATACCATACGCACGGCCAGTATATTTTACAGTAATTTCAAAATCCAAAATTCTTTTGAAAAGACATCAAATAAAATATTAATGGCTTTACAGGTTATGTTCTTACAGCATAAAAATATGCGAAACTAGTCATACCGAGCAAGCAATACCGTAACTTAATGCCTTTTCTGTCTCCGTCTGTTGTCTGTTTTCGGAGATTTTTCTCTGCTTTGCAAACAAAATTTTTGTCCATAAACCAATTGAATCAAGATTTTCCTCAATTTGAGACATTTCTAACCCATAGCATTCTAAACCGAATACTCTTAGTTTCAAAAAAGAATTATTGTATTTAATTGCGACAAAAAGGTTTATTGTTCAAACTTGTGTGAAGCTAAAAATTAAGACAATAAATGTATACATAATATATAAGCGAAAATTGTTACCATTTCCATATTTATGTGTATAGTTTTATACTAAAACATTACATTGACGATGAAACTTTTGACGCATTGTTGCCACCAAAAGGGTTTGGTTTATGACGCCTGCTTCACAGTGCTTAAAAATCACGAATTCGAAAAAATGTGAACAGAGCAATAATTTTTTTAAAAGAAAGAGCAGTATAGGCAAAAGGGCATCACCCAGAAAGACCAATATTACATGTAGTATACTAATAATATATACCAGAAATTTCAGCAATACATAATATTTCAAAAGCCAGCAATTATTACTCAACAACATAAAAATAATAACCCATTGTATAGACACATGGTAAAGGAAATGCTTTCTTTTTTCTTCATCTTCCAACATTTTTATGACTCTTTGGTTTTTCGAGTTCTAAAAAGTGGTTACAGGATTCCACTGATGATGTGGCTTTGCGCATGTAGCTGCAATAAATTTTTAGAGCCCCTTTTATTCTTGCAGGTTAGCATTTTGCCCACTTGCATGATGACTGACGTGAAACACAACTACCACTACCTTTCTTTATGAACCATTATAAAAGAGGCAGCGCACTTTTGACTATACGGTTTAACATTTTTATATTGAGCCATTAGTATCCACCTAAAGTTACTTTTTAATGTGATTGTCTGAGACCAAAGTCACCAGTTAGTAAGTTTAAGCTATCCACGGATGTAGTAAATGGAGACAGACAAGGCAATAAAATTTTTCTTGTAGAGATCACAATCTTTTAAGATCAATGCCGAGAGAGGAAAAGAGGCGAAAAGGGGGAAAATACTTGAAAATCCGAAGTGCCATGCCAGAAAGAATTAAAAATTGTGCAATTGTATATTTTACCTTAATATATCAAGTCATAAGGACTAAAAATCAACGGTGAAACAACAGTTTATAGAAAACTATACACGCATTCAAACCGTTGACAGTTAAACATTCTCATGTATTGACCATGCAAATGCAAAAGGTAACGTTTTTAGAACAATGGACACTGCGTTTGGGGTAACCCAAGTCAAAGCCTTGTGAGCTCCCTCTGTGCACCCAGATTCATAACTTTAGGAAACAGCTTTCTTGACAGATTGTACCTCCAAAACTCAAATCCCATTTTCTGGGATAGCCGACAGCGTGTGCTTTTATAAGTAGTAGTAGCGATATACAGCACAGATTGGGCTGGTTTGTTTTGGACATCTGTCTAAAATAAATTTGTTTGCTGACTTTTTGCTAAAATTAGAAATAATTGGTGATTAAAGTTTTGAAAGAAAGTGAAAAAAGAGGAGCACCATGGCTCAGTACGATCTTACCAGTAAAATTGGCCAATATTTGGACCGCCACTTGGTTGCACCATTGTTGGAATTTTTGGCAGCGCAAAATGTAAGTTGTAAATTTATAAATGTTGAGGGAAATTTGCTTGTAGAAAGGGATTAATTTGTAGGAAAGTTAATAATTAATTTGGCTGTTGTGTGATGTAGATTTACAACTCCAATGATGTACTTCAAAGCAAGTTGGGACTGCTGACGGAGACGAAAATGGTGGATTACGCTATTGACGTTTTCAAGAAGTTGCATCCAGATACGGAGGTTCCTCAAAAGTTCTTGGACAAGCGTCAAAAGGTCGTAGAGGATTACAAGGCGGTCCAAGAGAGTTCCAAGATTATTACTCAAATTTTGGAGGATCCCGGTTTGGCCGAGCAAATTTCCAACTCCAGGGATTAATATTGAGACTCTCAATTTGAGAGCAGCCTCATTAATAAGACAGAATGAATAAAATAAGCCTTTATTGAAATTATGCAAGTATAATTTTCAATACACGTGCTCGTATTTAACATTTAATGTAGTTAAGAAATAGATTCAGTGGGTTGTCTTACTATTCAATTGCATAGCTGCCAACATAGCAGTACATATGAAACAGAGCAGTCAAATGAAAGTGAAGATGCGTATTCATGTTTTCTATCCTTTCACTGAGGTAAGGGACATAGGTAGGTAAGTATTTTGAAGCTTCTAAAAACGTTATCTCGTTTCATCTCCCTCGGAAAAATCTTGGCTTGTGCCTGAAGAAATTCAAGGGCCGCTTGCCCGGAAGGTACCGCGACAGAAACGCACTAGGCGGTGATCCAAACATAAAGATTTAGTAGGAGAAGAACACATTGCATAATGTGTATACACAAATACACCACGCATGTATATATAGTCTGCTGCAAGATACTTGCTTGAGACTGAGAACCTGAGAAAGGTGATTTGATTTCATTCACCGTAAAGGTGGTCGTTTTAAAAAATACTAATATATAAATCATAATAATATATTTTTTATAAATATTTCAGATAATCAACTTGTCAAATAGCAAATTCTACAGCGTTGAAATCTAGTTTTATTCAGAAGTAAGGTAAGTTGTGGAAAAATCCGACACCGAATGGCATTGAAATCTACGAAATTCCGGTGAAAATAAGTTTTTTTGCAAGCATACAAAATTATGGGTTTCGTTTTGGCTTGTTTTTTAATAACTACATATATAGGTATCTAGTTTTACAGATGCATTTGAACGTCAAGTTAACAAGTTTTTTATGTTACATAATCTCATCTTCGGTATTTTTTCAACACAAGTACACATCATAAAAATTTCATCATCATCAATGCCATACCACGCACGGCCAGTATATTTTACAGTAATTTCAAAATCCAAAATTCTTTTGAAAAGACATCAAATAAAATATTAATGGCCTTACAGGTTATGTTCTTACAGCATAAAAATATGCGAAACTAGTCATACCGAGCAAGCAGTGAAATGAAATACCGTAACTTAATGCCTTTTCTGTCTCCGTCTGTTGTCTGTTTTCGGAGATTTCTCTTTGCTTTGCAAACAAAATTTTTTCCATAAACCAATTGAATCAACATTTCCCTCAATTTGAGACATTTCTAACCCATAGCATTCCAAACCGAATACTCTTAGTTTCAAAAAAGAATTATTGTATTTAATTGCGACAAAACGGTTTATTGTTCAAACTTGTGTGAAGCTAAAAATTAAGACAATAAATGGCTACATACAACATAATATACAAGCGAAAATTGTTACCATTTCCATATTTATGTGTATAGTTTTATACTAAAAACATTACATTGACGATGAAACTTTTGACGCATTGTTGCCACCAAAAGGGTTTGGTTTATGACACCTGCTTCACAGTGCTTAAAAATCACGAATTCGAAAAAATGTGAACAGAGCAATAATTTTTTAAAAAGAAACAGCAGTGTAGGCAAAAGGGCATCACCCAGAAAGACCAATATTACATGTAGTATACTAATAATATATACCAGAAATTTCAGCAATACATAATATTTCAAAAGCCAGCAATTATTACTCAACAACATAAAAATAATAACCCATTGTATAGACACATGGTAAAGGAAATGCTTTCTTTTTTCTTCATCTTCCAACATTTTTATGACTCTTTGGTTTTTCGAGTTCTAAAAAGTGGTTACAGGATTCCACTGATGATGTGGCTTTGCGCATGTAGCTGCAATAAATTTTTAGAGCCCCTTTTATTCTTGCAGGTTAGCATTTTGCCCACTTGCATGATGACTGACGTGAAACACAACTACCACTACCTTTCTTTATGAACCATTATAAAAGAGGCAGCGCACTTTTGACTATACGGTTTAACATTTTTATATTGAGCCATTAGTATCCACCTAAAGTTACTTTTTAATGTGATTGTCTGAGACCAAAGTCACCAGTTAGTAAGTTTAAGCTATCCACGGATGTAGTAAATGGAGACAGACAAGGCAATAAAAATTTTTCTTGTAGAGATCACAATCTTTTAAGATCAATGCCGAGAGAGGAAAAGAGGCGAAAAGGGGGAAAATTCTTGAAAGTCCGAAGTGCCATGCCAGAGAGAATTAAAAATTGTGCAATTGTATATTTTACCTTAATATATCAAGTCATAAGGGCTAAAAATCAACGGTGAAACAACAGTTTATAGAAAACTATACACGCATACATACAAAACCGTTGACAGTTAAACATTCTCATGTATTGACCATGCAAATGCAAAAGGTAACGTTTTTACAACAATGGACACAGCGTTTGGGGTAACGCAAGTCAAAGCCTTGTGAGCTCCCTCTGTGCACCCAGATTCATAACTTTAGGAAACAGCTTTCTTGACAGATTGTACCTCCAAAACTCAAATCCCATTTTCTGGGATAGCCGACAGCGTGTGCTTTTATAAGTAGTAGTAGCGATATGCAGCACAGATTGGGCTGGTTTGTTTTGGACATCTGTCTAAAATAAATTTTGTTTGCTGACTATTTGCTAAAATTAGAAATAATTGGTGATTAAAGTTTTGAAAGAAAGTGAAAAAAAGAGGAGCACCATGGCTCAGTACGATCTTACTAGTAAAATTGGCCAATATTTGGACCGCCACTTGGTTGCACCATTGTTGGAATTCTTGGCAGCCCAAAATGTAACTTGTAAATTTATAAATGTTTAGGGAAATTTGCTTGTAGGAAGGGACTAACTTGTAGGAAAATTAATAATTAATTTGGCTGTTGTGTGATTTAGATTTACAACTCCAATGATGTACTTCAAAGCAAGTTGGGACTGCTGACGGAGACGAAAATGGTGGATTACGCTATTGACGTTTTCAAGAAGTTGCATCCAGATACGGAGGTTCCTCAAAAGTTCTTGGACAAGCGTCAAAAGGTCGTAGAGGATTACAAGGCGGTCCAAGAGAGTTCCAAGATTATTACTCAAATTTTGGAGGAT